>VOPJ01006361.1:0-182616 GCA_014673585.1 Semibalanus balanoides
CTGCAAATCTGAACGCGTGATATATCTACATACTCGGGAAGACTTGCAGGCGACCAACAACCAGCGATGTAGCCTGACTTAGTATTGGTTAAAAATGGCAATGCAGTAAGTCAGGTTGTTGTGTACAGTCGTGTTGTCTGTAGCTTGTTGAATGCAATATTCTAAAAAAGGTATTACATTGTCATGATTTCGTTAACTGTTTCAGTTTGCCGTTCTCGCGCTGTGTATTGCCGCTGCGGCTGCCAGCGGCTTTAGAAAAGCTAAGAGCCACATCCACGTAGAACAGTAAGTAATATCTGACAAATATTTACATGTTATTTCCATGTATTATAGTGACATATTACAATAGCACTTGAGTTGGTTTAGTAATACAATTATAATAATAACTTGTGCTTACCACTAACGACTAAACAAATATTTCGTATCGTATGAACATAACCAAATAATGAGCCATAGTGCAAAATTCCTGTTGTATCGATTTGCAGCTCCTCAGTGTTATTACCTCTTATGACGAACGTGTCGTAACTTTTTGTATGCTATGCATTCATCTCATTTTGTATGGGCATCTGTTATAGACATAATCATAACAAACTGCATTTTCCGTTACAGGTACAACCCATGGGGAGGCAGTAAATATGAAGTTCATCAGGTTCATCCGAAATTTGTGTAAGTATATAGGAATAACGTCTAACTATCTCGATCTATTTGACTTAAATGCGTCGTGCTTCGTGTCAGGTTTGGGTCCGTTTTAAAATCCGACACGCATTTCATTTATGTTTTGGTATTATTGATTTTTTTATTATTTTAATTCCTTGACTTTTACTTCAGAAAATATTAGCTCTAATTCACTGAGATTTGCTGGAGAATCTTGTTGAGAATAAAGATGGTGATTACCAAGGGTGATAACGAGCGAGCGCGAAGCACGAGCGAGTCCTCATTGAATACCGGATTTTTATCACATATAAGCGGCCGACCCGGCCCGGCCGGACCCGGCCAGACCGCGACGCTGGTTGTATCACATATAAGCGGCCGACCCGACCCAACCTGGCCCGATCCGACCGTAGCGCTCTTCAGAAGCTAATCAATTTGGAATTCTGAATCCGATTTCCAAGCAGTCTTCGCCATCTGATAGTCCTATTCAATCAATTCTGCTATTGACAAGTTTTGTTGCACGTGATGTGTCAGAACAGCGATTGGAGCGTGCCTCGTCAGGGGTGTTGCGTCACCCAGATCCGCGGCGGCCCAGGGTAACTAGACACCGGGTAGAACGGTAAGGAATAAAGCGCCCAAATGAATTAGACAGCATACTTTTGGTTGAAAAATGTTGTCTATGATCAATTAACAGTATTGGTATTGTATTCATTAACTTACATTTCTAGACTAAATCTTAACTTTAATTGAAATTAACTCTGTCAGGCAAATATCACTGAAGCTAGTCGAAATAGGATAGATTTCAGTAATTTTGTAGCATATGGCAGCGGTAAAATCAGAACAACTAAGCCCTCTACTGAGCATTATAGATGACGCTGGCAGGCTCCGTCCATTCCATGGCTACGTCACTTCGTGAGTCGCAATTGGGCGCTCCGATATTTTTAATCCACAAGCCGATATTTGAATCCTCGTTTGTGCCCAGAAATATCGACAAAATGTAAATAGAAACGTTGTTACCAAGCCTCATAGCTAATATGTTGCAGAAGTCGGAATTGAAGATATGTCCCATAGGTTACGAGCCAGGACTCGTCTGAAAATCGTCGCTTTAACTTGGGAACCCAGCCTATGGTTCTAGAAGGTTTTTGTAGCGCGCCCAACGCCCGAGTGCTGCACTGTTATCGGTGAGGGGCTTGCGGCGGCGCGGGGCGAGGTAAAGGTTGACGGCCGAGTGACAGGCAGGCCACCGTCGCTGAATTCAGGCGGCTGTTGGCCATGTGCTCATAATCCTGCATGGCACTTCAATTCCGCGGGTTGCACTAACCGAGTTAATTTGAAATTTTGCCATGGATGAAGAAATACCCTGAGTTGGCCACTGCAGCGACAAATGTGTACGGCCAAACGACATACAGGGAGAACCGGTTTGTATTTATGTTAACATAGCGTCGAAACGCGGAAGTCCTTCAGATGCTTTTTTCGCCTCTGCCAAAGTACAGTTAATGTTTTTTTACGCATATAAATATTGGTATATAGAGATCCCGAAGGTAAGATCATATGGTTGGGGCGTACCCGTTGCTGTACATTCATCTGTTTTTTTGTTGATAATGATGGAAATGTGTAAATCCATTTCAAATATGGGATCCAACAATGCATTGAAGTACCGTATTTGCTAATACCTGAGACCTTCAGAGGTGATTTGTTGATCATGATCCTTGAGAGCAAGTTTGCGTGAAATTAAGATGTTTCATCTAGAGGCTTTGGAACGGCAATTGATCATCAACTAAAATACTTTTTTGGTTACCCTTGACCGCTGGCTGTGACCTGACATGTGACCGTTTATTCGAAATATTTACGTATGCTTTGATTCGTCTCATGGAGTAGCTTTCTGATTGCCGCCTTGCGCATTTCCGTGCTGCGGTGTATTGATGGAAGACTATAGTGCGAGGGATCGTGTTCCGCTTTGAATGTGGTTGGCTGGAGCTCTCCTGCATGTCGAAGCTTCGCGCTTCGACCGCTAGGTGGCCGCCATGGTCTCCTAAATCAAAGGCGCCGACAGAGAGTGGCCAATCCAGGGTATTTATCATCCATGAATTTGCTATGTGATTTGAGACAACACTATAACTGGCAATGTATAGTTAAAGGGGTGTGCCTACTCACATCGGTCATGTGGAGTTGCTGACACTGGTCTATAGAACATATTTTTCTGAATTAAGTCATATACATCATTTCTACAGATTTACTCTAGTTGCTGAGATATTCCAAATTCGACAAGATTATGCTGGCATCACAAAATTATCGATATTCGCCAGCGAGCTTTCTCTATTATAAACTCTTAAATTGCAACGCTAGCATATATTGTTAGCGCTGGTCAATAGAAAACAACTCGTGCGGGCTGATAGCAGCTGCCGAACAGAGCCTCGACAACTATTTTACATTGTTCGTATGGGCATAGCCATAGGAATAGGGGGGGGGCGAGGGGGCCATGCCCCCCACACTTTTCAGGCTGGGGGGTCCAGCAATTGAACGTGCCGGCCCCCACACTTTGAACGATTTCCTCCTCTCCGGGAACAGATAATCTGTTGATAATGTTATTATGCTTTTGAAGTATACAATAATGTATGAGACTTACAAATCACTGCAATACCATTATACCATAGACGTAAAAACGAGAATTAGGGGCGGCAAAGCTGCTTTCTTTTTGCGTGGGAATCCGAACAATATAACGGTTTTCTACTTTTTTGAATGTTTTGGCATTCATTATATGCACTGAATAATGGTTCCAGTATGAATGCCTTAAAGTTGGCACAATAATAAGTAATTTACATACTCCACAATCATAGCCGCAGGAACGGTGACGGGGGGGGGGGCAGTGATTCCCCACTTAATTAGGCGGGTGCGACATAATGATAACTCGGCCCATCTTTTTGAGCAACGCTAATCGATCTCTTCTTTTGTTTTAGATGAATTAACTTGGAGTTGGGAGAATGACTATAGTACTAAACTAATTCACTTACGACATCGCGCGGTAGGAGCGGGAACAGGGGCCATATGCCTTCACTTCTTAGTCCTGGGGATCCAACAATATGACGTCGGCCTTTCCTCAGTTCTTGAGCTATTTTTAAAAACCATTTTCGATCACTGAATATTTGTTCGAGATTAAACCCTCGCCCCTACTACGGGACGCGTTTTATTCACATCTTACGCCCTACGTGGGGGAGGGGGGGGGGTTGACAGACACCTGCTATACTTTCCAAACCCAAGGACATAGAGCTACACGAAAAAAAAACCAGCAATTTGTTGCCTGTCATGTGAGGAAATATGATTAATATTTTTTGATGCAGGTCAACGTGCTTCCAGGTCCCAAGTGGAAACATAAGTTGAACACGTCCAAAAATGGTGATTTTTACTGCAGACCGTCGTAATTATTTAAGTTATCGAAAATACAATGATTTTGGCTTAGCGTAAGCGTTGTTGGTCGTTGCAAACTAGCTATCCTGACCACCTATCCTTCAATTTTTTAGCCTCTGGTTAGTTAATACAACCTCTTAAGGTCACGGAAATCTCCCAACCATAGAGGGATTATTGCTATGGGCGATTAGGATTAGCAACCTCGACTCGATCACGTCCAGAATAGCGATAAGAAAACCCCAAAATTAGAAAATTAGAAACGCAAATAAAAAGGCATGTTCCTAGACCAGTTTTGTCTACAAAATGTTTGTATCTGGCCAACAAATGAAAAGAAAAAAATGATTAAAAAATGGCATCAGTCTTTTTTCACGACTCAGTAAAAAAAATATATTGCTTTTTAAATTTTGTTTGGGTATTTTTTATAATCAGTTCTTAGTTCTCTCAAACATATTCCGTTTGTTTAACCATCATTGCAAATTTGGATTTTGTAGTGAAACAAAACAGTTTGGACTTTTGTGGGTCAAAAACACATATTTTTGGATTTCCGAGATTACCATGTTAATGAAAATAATATTTTATGTAATTTCTGTTTTCCATTTGCTATTTGCTGCAAAACTCTATTTGATATGACCTTGTCAAATATTTCTATTTTTAACATGACGTCACTAAAACATAATTATCTCAAAAACTACTTGACTAGTATCAATTAATTGGATACAGCATACGTATAATGGTTTTCAACTCAGCTACTGCAAATTTCAGAAAGATGTGCTTTATGTGTAAAAAGTTATTCAATAAAAACCTCAGGGGGCCTGTCGGCCACCCCCCGTAGGGAGAGGGTTAATATGTTAAAGTTGAAAGAATAACTATTAATTCATAACCCCGCAATGTCATAACTCATAAGCATACCTAAGAACCGGGGGTGGGGTGGGGAGGCCAGGGCCCCGCGTTTTGGTCGAGGGAGCTAACAATGTTAAAGGGAGTGGACTACTCGAAGTTGGTCATGTGAAAGTTGATTTGACACTAGGTCTATAAATACTATATTTTTTCGGAATCTTAGCCCTATACTTTCATTTCTCCCAGATTAACTTTGTTTGCTGAGATTATTTCAAGTCGCCAATCTCACATACTGGCAGTTTGTAAATATCGATAGTCGCAGAGAGCTTTCCGCTAACTAGTAAGATTGCTCTTCAATTACACACGCTAGCATACACTTGTTACTCTGCCAATATAAAACACCTCAGTGAGGCACTGATAATCACTCCGACAGAGCCTTGATAACTATAAACAAACCCATCAACATTGCTCGTTTAGGTTTGGTTTATGCGTCTTGGTGCACGCATTATGGCAACCATCTTCGTCTTCTCTGTTTATAGTACCGATCGTTGATGAGTTTTGAAAACACAAATGCAAACAGATATTATCAGTAATAAATTCAACTAAGGGCTCCATACGTGAACTTTTGTCGTAACCATGACTCAATACAATGAACTTCTTACCGTAATACAAATATAAGAGTAGGACACCTCCCTTTAAACCTGCACCCCACTTTGAGCGGTTGCTCCCTCACTTACATTGCTGATGTTGATTCGGTATGTGTGGTCATGCATTGATTACCGTCTATGATTCAACCCCTAAATTTCACCGTCAATATCAAAGCTTATATAAGCATTCGAATTTATTACTCCTTGACGTTATAATATGTGGTATTCTTCTTTCTCTTCGCACCTCAACTTCTTTTGCGCTTAGACTGTGAAGCAATCGGCTGTGATCTTCTCTGTCTCTGTATTATATAAGGAGGAATCATGAGGATATTGGTTGGAGTCAAGAGAGTAATCGACTATGCCGTCAAGGTAATGCAAATTTGCGTGACATTGTTGCGTATATTTTTATATGGAAGGCGTTGTCAACGCTGTGGCTGACTGACAAAGTACAATGAACCCAGAACCAGTCAATAACTGCCTTGGCATTGAATGCACAATGCGGGATGCCTTTTGAGAAGTGTCATTGACTCAGTGTATGGTTTAATTTCAGTCTGACTGCATCAAAATATCATATTTCCCATGCTGTTGTTGGTGCACATGATTACAGGACACAAAACACCTATGTATGGCTCAGGGATGTAGCAACGTCACAAAAAGTGTGTTTATGTTGGGTTCAGTGAAACTTTGATCTAGTTTTCTGAGAGACCCAACCCCTATGGAAGACGTATTTGAATGTTTATAATCTTCTTGCCTTGGAGAACATTTTGTTAACAACAAAATCTATCCCCAGGCAAAAATACATATTTCAGCAATGCCAAAAAGTGTGGGCCATGCACCCCCTGTTCCATACACCTATGGCACAGCTAATTAGAATAGGAAAATTCCAATATTTATATGTGACTAGAGATTTAACCCTTACCATATCACATCAGGTGAATTGTGTACATAGTTAATCCAAATAAGCATATGGTGTATTAATATGATTTACTTCATTTAATAATGGATCAGTCAAAATGATTTGACAAAGTCATGAAGTAAAGTTTTTCAAATTTGAATTGTATTCATATTTGGATGACTTTATAATTTCTGTAAATATGGTGAATCCAAATACTTTGTCCTAATGTCCTTCAACTGGACTTAATCGAGCTTCTAACAAGCATGTACAAACAGATAAAGTTTAAGCTGAGCTTCAGCTTTATCCATTCCTTTGAAGCTCTATTAAGTCCAGTGCTTTTCTATGTGATAGCAAGTGCTCATTGATGATTGATAGTGTTTTAGAAATGGCATCATTTAAATATTTCAGAGCAAGGCCAAAATGTTTTTTGTTGTCTAAACAGCATTGTGAAGTTGATTAAATATCATCAAAATTTACATGATATTTGATCATTCTGTTTATGAATGACGCATTGAACAAGCTCAAAGTTACCAGCTCATCACTTTCCTCTTTTGCCTCCCCCACTTAGGAGCTTTTGGATTTGAAGGCATCCTGCTGTCCTAATTTGACTATTTGAGGTGTGCCTAAAAATGATGTGCTTTGTTTGCATATTTTTAGAATTATCTTGTTGTGCCTGTATACCATTATTGGTGCTGAAGATAATTCAGGACCACTATTTGTTGCACCAGCAGCCAATGGCTTTCAACTGAAATTCAATTAAATCACAAGGTTCAGTAATTACAAAAGACAAATGAAAGTGTAAAAGAAACTATCTAATATGACACAGTATCTACATGCTAAATTACACACTCATCCTCTCAGTTGCCTTCTGCAATTATTCATCATTTAGAGATGGGTTGTTTTGCAAACTGGTACAATGTGTAGTAAATCATACCTAGTTTTTCTTCAATAGGAAATAATTTGAGAGTGTGCTTATAATGTACAGGGCTCAATCAAAATGTGATGTTAAGGGAATTTCAGACTGTCTTGTTTAACTTTTTCCCAGATGAAAGAATCAATTAGTAGTATGAAAAATATAAGTAAATCACACTTACTACAAATTGTGGTTACAATGCAACTGTAACACAAATAACACAATGCAAAATGTATTAGTTATTGATTGGAGAAAATATTCCTTGTAGAATGTAGATTTCAAATTTATGATGATGGTGGTGTCACAAATTAGCTGAATATTTTGCTTTGAATGGAAAGTATGTCCCAAAAGTTGTGTGTGTAATGAAAAAACAAATATATATGTTAGTACTTAGTACTAAAAAGCTTCCGAAATTAGTTGAGTTCTAGCACAATTCCTCTTTCTACCATCTATTTCATCCATGTTACAATATTGGTGATGGTAGTTCTGTGTACAAGAGTTCAGTCTGTTATTGTGCTTCTTCCCCAGCCACCCCACTTGGACACCAAAGTCACCCACTATGGCATGTGAGTGTGACAATGACAACATTTTACTCGCTAGATGACTGTTGATCATCAAGTGAACTTTTGTACTTTAGTTACAATGTTTGAGTGCAAATTCATTGCCACCTTTCCACGGAATCAATGTGCCTGTTCTGTCCTGCTTTGTGACTACAGAATCAAGGTGCCCGTCCTGTTGCGTGACTTATAGACACAAGGTGCTCGTCCTTTGTGTGGCTACAGGAATCAAGTGCCCGTTCCGTAGACTGTGACTATAGAATCAAGTGCCTGTACTGTTGTGACTACAGAATCAAGGTGCCCGTCCTGTTGTGTGACTACAGAATCAAGGTGCCCGTCCTGTTGTATGACTACAGAATCAAGGTGCCCATCCTGTTACAGAATCAAGGTGCCCGTCCTGTTGTGTGACTACAGAATCAAGGTGCCCATCCCGTTACAGAATCAAGGTGCCCGTCCTGTTGTGTGACTACAGAATCAAGGTGCCCGTCCTGTTTTATTATTACGGAATCAATAAACCCGTCCTGTTTCCACGCAGGTACGAGTGCGTCCCGACAAGAAGGGCGTGGTCACCGAGGGCGTCAAGCACTCGATGAACCCGTTCGATGAGATCGCCGTGGAGGAGGCGATCAGGCTGAGGGAGAAGAAAATCGCCACGGAGGTGGTGGTTCTCTCCATCGGACCCACGCAGGCGCAGGTGAGAAGAAAGGGTGCTGTCCATGTGACTTGCACAGGCTGGTCTTTGGGACCCCGGAAAGCTCGTCTCAGTGCCTGTCATCTCATTCTTCACAGACAACCGGTCTCAGTCTTAGCTGACAGCCTGTGTTTACCCCCTCCCCCTGCTTACGGTCTATTCCGCACCCCCAGTTCTCACTGACGGTCTATCATACGTGTTCTTCAGGAGACGCTGCGGACCGCCCTGGCGATGGGCGCCGACTCGGCCATCCACGTGGAGGTGCCGGCCGGCGAGCTGGAGCGCGTGCAGCCGCTGCACGTCAGCCGCATCATCTCCAAGCTGGCCACCGAGGGCAAGTTCGACCTGGTCATCGTCGGCAAGCAGGCCATCGACGACGACTGCAACCAGACGGCGCAGATGACGGCCGCCATGCTGGACTGGCCGCAGGCCACCTTTGCGTCGAAGGTGAGACGCGGGGACGAGAGGGGTCAAGACGAGCGGGATCGGAGGACGCGATACTGAGGTCTGGACTGGCCGCAGGCCACCTTTGCGTCGAAGGTGAGACGCGGGGACGAGAGGGGGTAAGACGAGCGGGGTCGGAGGCCGCATGCCACCTTTGCGTCGAAGGTGAGACGCGGGGACGAGAGGGGGTAAGACGAGCGGGATCGGAGGACGCAGGTCACCTTTGCGTCGAAGGTGAGACGCGGGGACGAGAGGGGGTAAGACGAGCGGGATCGGAGGACGCGATACTGAGGTGAGGAGGTGTACGGGGTGGAGAGGGCAGGAGCGTGAGCGATGCCACTTTTCGAGCCGATTTGCGAGACCCATTTGCGTTACAATTGTGTTGGTTCTGAAGACTGATTCGCAGCGAGAGGAGCGGGATCGTTCATGTGATATTTACAGTTCAAAATTTTGTTGGGACCATTACTCTTTTTATATATTGCTGATTCGTGATAGCTGTCCAGTGTCCTTTAAGTCGCCAGTTGTGCAGTCTGTAGTTCTGCAGGTTATTTCGAGTGAGCGCTTCCTCGTCCTTCCGTGGTATATGACACAAAATATGGATACGAGCAGCCCGGCACGACCCGTGGCGACGCTTTTGAGAAGCTCACAACTCTGCAACCGCACATCCGATTGACAAGCGGGCTTCTTTGCTGAGCAGCCCCATCCATTCTACCCTGTTTGAGACCAGTGCCAACCTCATGTTGGGTTGGTGACTACCACTGCGTGTGGTGCGTGCCACGTGAGGGGTGCTGAAAAGTTGTTTTCTCACAAAAAAAATAGCAATGGCTGGGCAGATTGTGTTCAAATTTGGTGTGTGGTTAGGGACCTCTCAGCCGCCACTTTGACACAAGTTAGTGGTGGGGTGCCTGTCTGCACGTGCGCACCCTTTTTGTATCTCAGAAACTACTTGCCCGGTCGATTTGAAATTCACCATACATTTTCTTCGCGCTCGCTCGTTCATCGCGTGCTACGGCGCCTTACTGGCTGGTATCAGGTTTCAGCTTCATTGTACCAGCGTGGCTTGAAATAGCTCGATGGCTGCTGACTATTCCTTTTTTCTGACACCTGTGGGCTGTGGGACCTGTGCTGACACCTGTGCGGCGGCTTGTTCCAGATTGAGAAGGACGGAGACCATCTGAAGGTGACCCGTGAGATCGACGGAGGTCTGGAGACCATCAAGGTGCGCGTGCCGGCCGTCATCTCGGCTGACCTGCGACTCAACGAGCCGCGATACGCCACCCTGCCCAACATCATGGTAAAGAAGCACACTTAATTCCTAATATCGAGAAAAAACGGCACCGCATGGCGCATAACCCCTGAGTTGAGGCGCCCTAAAACCCCCAATAGAAATCACGGCTATCACAGTTGTTGTGATGGCAAACGGCGAGTGTTGCGAATAATACGTTGTCCATTATTGCTGCTGCTTTTGTATTAATTATGCATGTGATGTTAGTTGTTACCCAGGTGTGAATAACAATGAACTATTATCAGGGATCATAATACCGAGGTCATTGGGACTCCAGACTGTCACGTGAAGATGCGGGGCTTGAGCCACGGCAAAACTACGACCGTTAGGTGCTGAATGATTGTCCTACCAGCAATGGCTGTGCAGTGTGCACATTCGAAGCTCTTTTGTACCGCTTGGATGAGAACTGTACCTATGTGCTGAGTGCTGATACGAATTCTGTCTTTCACTGACCACCCCGACTTGTGCGTGCTTCAGAAAGCGAAGAAGAAGCCGATTAAGAAGATGAAGGCGGCCGACGTGGGCGTGGACATGACGCCGACGTTCGAGGTGCTCTCGGTGGAGGACCCGCCTGTGCGCGAGGCCGGCATCAAGGTGGAGGACGTGGACACGCTCATCGCCAAACTGAAGGAGGCCGGCCGCATCTGAGGGCACATACGGTGAGATCTGTAGTGGGGAGTCGACTTGCTGTTAATCAGAGCCTGTGTTCAAGGGGCATGTTTATGCGGTTTATAAACATATAAAGCTGTGACTGACCAATCAGCATGGAGCTTACTCGGACGTCACACTCTAGCTCCCTGACGTCACGCGGTTTACGTAAACGGTTTGTGTGGTTGACGGGCCCTACCGTCAACATGGCTTGAAAACATGTCATTCCACGAGTACGGCGCATTTGGCAATTAATTGCTGCACGCGTGGAGAAACGACACACACGCATTGCAATTTGCTTTTTATTACAAGTATTTTCAGATATACCTTATTGTGATTTAAATGAAGTGTCTTTTGCACACTTTATAGAGGGACCACATGGTCACAATGCCTCCGCATCATTTTGCTCTCCTTCGACCTCAGCTCACATGTTTTTATCTGATGTTTTATGTCTTTCCTACAGGTCCGACTCTACTCTTCATTTGGACTCTCCAGTAGAGACTGGCGCATTTGCGACATCTCGCCTCATCCCACCCACACAGTGCAATGGGCTTATACAATGCAATTATGACTCGGGCCTCTGAAGGTCCTGCCAATGCCAGTGGCCATGGTGGCTCCTCAGCAGCAGCTACAGAGGCTACAGCAGAGGCTTCAGAGCTATACAGTGTGACGGGCACCATGGGTGCGATCGCCCGGCAGAAATGAGAGACACGAGGAACATCTATCGCGCACGCCTGGATAGGGCCACCGTTTAACCGTGGTTCAGGCCAATAGTGCAGCATATAATGGATGTAAAACGGTTGGAGTGCTTTAGGCAGATGTCCAGACCGTAGCGCTGTGGTGTCCAGAAATTGGTACTTGTAACTTGTATGCATGACCATGTTGGTTAGATGAAAGCTTCGGTTTGGTAAAATGTAGCCTGGCGGCTGATATGAAATGAGAAATATAAATATTTGAAGGTGTGTGTTTCATGTTGGAGGCACATAACAGGCACAATGGAAAGTTTATGAAGAAGCATTGTTGCAGAAGCATGGCAGTAGAGTGATTCGATCTTTTCAGGATTCAGAGTGTCCTAGAATGCTGGTCTAGTCAGTCCGGATTCTGTTCTCGCATTCTGGAAAGGATGAATTAAGGCAAATACGATTGATGCCATGCACTCTAAAGTCTGATGTCACAGTAACTACCAGCCCGAGACGTTAAGCTAATTAGACTAGACATAATTAGGCTAATCGCATGGGGCTCCGCCACACGGGGGACGGGGGGACGTGTCCCCTCCCAATATTTGCGTAGTCTAACGCCTATGGGCGCTGCATGGAAAGAATCAACTTCGAAAGATATCTGACCCCCCCCCCCCCCAACTTTCGAGGGGTGGCGGCGCCATTGGCTAATCGATAGAGGAAATGCAACTCATTTTCGGCAACACCCTGCCAGTATTATTGAGCGGAGGTTCCCGTTGTCGGTTGTCAATGGGGAATGTGTCTGTTCAAGGCCGTATAATAGGTCCGATGTCCCTCCCGGCGACATTTAACCAAATTGACGGATTTCATTCAATTCGGTGACGAACTCACATAAATGGTGATATTTAATGATCCGAGACGTTCGGCCAAGCAACAGCTGTTTGCCCATATAGATGGTCGACGTTTCTGCCGCATGTACGACGTTAGTGGTGCAAAAATTTGTTAGTGCTAAGCGGCTATCTCGCTTTTGGCTGTGAATGGTGAAATTGAATTCAGGCGCCTAAGTATAGTTTAAATTACAGAAAATGAAGGATTCGACAGTAATAAGTGTGGTTGCAGGCATGTCATTTTGTATCGGTATTTTCGTTGGCTACGAACTCAAAACATGGCGAATGGAATGGCTTAAAAGACGGCGCGAAAGGCTTGCAAGAAGCTGGCGGCAACTCAGCAACAAATTGATAACTTGTCTGAGAGAGAACGATATTAGCATGAATAAATGGTGGGTTTATATATTTTATTGTGTATGCCATAAGTCATTATTCAAGAGATTCAAGAAATTGTATCTGGAGATTGCTACCAAGGTGTT
This sequence comes from Semibalanus balanoides, assembly GCA_014673585.1. Lineage (NCBI taxonomy): Eukaryota > Metazoa > Arthropoda > Thecostraca > Balanomorpha > Balanidae > Semibalanus > Semibalanus balanoides. The sequence continues at coordinate 13,017 of VOPJ01006361.1, forward strand.
ATACATTTACATGTACAGTGTAGTGCAAATGTTGTCCACTTCATTGACACCACCCAATGGCAATGTTCCTGGTGAATAGGTCCTTTGTGAAAATGGATAGCAGCAGTCCTTTCAGTGTTCTATTAGAATAAACAGTCCATTTCCCTGGGGCGATGTTTGTTTTTGTCTGACAGAAGTTATTGTAGAACATATTCTTGAAAAAAATTGGTTAAGTGATTTTTGTGTGTGTTTTTTTGTGTTATGTTTGTATGTTTGTTGTTTATGTATGTTTGTTTGTATGTTTGTGTGTTAAGTGAGGTTAAGTGACATTTAAAGGAAATAGTTCACCTTGAATTGTTGTTTTTTCAAACACGATTTGACTATATTTTGAAATACAACTTCTTTTCATGTCAAAAATAGCCATACATTGCGCCAATTCAGGACAGAAGGACGTACATAATTAATTGTATCAAAACTATATGCATACTCTTTGCAACGTCAAACGTGGCCCAGCTAATCAGATATTCAAAAGTAGTCACATAAGATTACTGTATAGCCTCTGCCCAGGTGTGTGAGGCCTACATTCTTGACATTCCTCATTTATGGCCCACATTCCTTTGACAAAGTTTAATGTATTCGGCTGGAGAGCCCTTTCAGCCCAGAAAAACTTGCAGTAAGGGTTTTTCATCACAGGCTACAAAACTGCTATCTCAGTTCAAAACCCATGTTTAAGGTGAACTATTTCCTTTAAATATCAACTTTGTTCATTGGTGCTGTCTGTCGGTGCTATACACAGTGAAATCTATTAAAACTATTCTTGCCCTCCCCCTTATACCGGGGGAGAGGGCTTTAGTAATTGCATTGGATTCCAATGCATGCAGCACCGACAGACCGACAGCAGAGGCAGAGACAGCAGACATAACTTTTGCATGGACAGAACATTTGCAATATGCTTTACATTGTACAGCTGTAAATCAAAATGATATTGTCCATCCAATTGTATTCTTCTGCACACCACTTTTGACATGCCCTAGGGTGTGGGACAGGTGGACAGGTGGCATCATCTGCCCCACCCTTTGTAGGTAGTCTTTCCTCATCTTGTGAGCCGGTCCTGAGAGGACTTCATCCAGGGTTGGGAGGTGTCCCCAGAACCGGCTCCTGGCAGCAAACTATGCGGGACAGCTTGTCATAAGGTGGTCCTCAGTGTTCTCCTCACACTCTCTACATATACATTTGTGACTAGGCAGATGTGGTGCAGGGTGGAGCCAAACACTAAACCAATTAAATGGATTGAATCCAGGGGTCAAGTGTGCAGTACCAGCGGCGTAACTTTTTGAAAATCATTAGAGTTGCACTTAGTTGTTCAGAGCCCATTTGTACCACATCTCGTCATAGGCGTAGTGTTAAATTCCAAAATTATCGGGGTTGTAGCTACAACCCCCCTTTGCATTAAAGTTACACCCATGTGCAGTACCAGTAGGTAAGCAGACCTGACCTCAGAAATTCACCATTGTTGGTTTAAAATTCACCATGAGCCCTCTATTTGGTTACATCAATTCAATGTCATAGTCTTTGGGACTTTGGTGTGATCAGGTTTGTATTATCATTCAAGTATCCGTTCCATAGCCTGGAGCTTCCTACACAGTCCACACATGCTCAAGAACACAGCCCAAATGATGGCATCAACAACTAAAAGGAGACACTTTGTCCAACAATCAGAAGCAAGGAAGGGAGGATCTTCGTCAGTGCGCGTACCCAGGATTCGCTTCAGGGCGGTGGGGGGACGATTTCGGTCGGGGGCCAAGGTCAATCCAACTAAAAAAAACTCATCGGATTGGCTCACAGTATATTTTAAGAGGGGCAATAGTTTTTTACACAATTCGCCAAAAAACAAAAAAACCTAATTTTCCAGGGTACCCCAATGTACATCCACGAAAAAAATGCGCCGGTATTTGGCCAGGCCGGCGAAAATACGAGCGAGAAATTGTGCGAGCCACCGTGGGCAACCGGCCCTATCCTTGTGCACTCAGGAACTATGCCTCCAAAGGCGCCGTTGGGTTTGACTCTGCATCCATGAAACCCCAGAGCCGCCTGAGGGGGCACTCTGACCTAAAGAACCTCGGAAAAAAACTGAAGTGCTCTGAATTCATTAAAGGAAATAGTTCACCTTCAACATGGGTTTTGAACTGAGAAAGCAGTTTTGTAGCCCGTGTTGAAAAAAACCCTAACTGCAAGTTGTCTGGGCTGAAAGGGATCTCCAGCCGAATATATTTAACCTTTTATCGAAGGATTGTGGGCCTCACACCCCTGACCAGAGGCTATGGTGGGCCTTACACGCCTGGGCAGAGGCTGCACAGTAATCTTAAGCGACTATACATTCGAATCTGATTGGCTGAGTCGCGTTTGACGATGCGGAGAGTACGCATATAGTTTTGATGAAATTAATAATTTGCGTCCTTCTGTCCTGAATCGGCGCGATGTATGGCTGTTTTTGACATGAAAAGAAGTTGTATTTGAAATATAATCAAGTTGTGTTTGAAATAAAACAATCCAAGGTGAACTATTTCCTTTAAAGACCACGCTTTACGTGGTCTATGACTCTGACCACCTGAGGGGGCCCTCTTGCAACTGAGACGAGCACCGGCCCGCCTGAGGTGCGCAGCTCTGGCCGCTGAGGTGGCACGTGGCCGCCTGAGGGCACTGGGGTGGGCCCCTTAGGGCGTAGCTCTGGCCGCCATTCCTTTTGCCACCTGGAAGACACACTCTGGCCGGCCTGAAGTGGACTGCTGGGCCGGCGCTAAACCGTTAACCGTGACCTCAAACCCAGCTGCAGAACCGTCACTGAAGACCTCTGAAGAGCCTCTGATCAGCTGCGATCCTCTATCACTCTAAGAAGACCCCGCTTAGCGCGCGGTGGTGCCTTTAGAAGAGAATAAGGGGGCAAAGGGGGCCCATTGGCCAAAGGGGGCACGCACGACCTTATGGGGGTGGGGGGGGGGCCATTACCTCTTTTCCCCCCTTCCCCTGGGTTACGCCTATGGATCTTGTTAAGTGTTATTTGTCAACGACAGGACACATCAGGATTAGAACCCCAGCCTGTGCTCCAGTTATCACTATTTAGCGGTTCCACTTGGCTGTTAATTTTTGTATGACAGAGTAGCTCAGAACTTTGTGTCAATGTGTTTCTATTACTGTTTTACAGATTTACTGGTGCATAGCTGCCCAGTGCCCGAGTTTACAATAGAGGCTGACTTCACTTCATCACCAGAAGACAAGCTCACGTTAGGCTGTCATCAGTCACACTCACAGCCAGACTGACACCAGTGAGGTGGTCTCACATCAGACTCATGCCAGTGAGGAGACCTCACACCAGCGAGGTGGCTGTCAGAGCAGAGGAGCCAACTGAAAGGAAAGTCCCATCACACATCACCTGCCTCTGATGAATATCCTGCTGTGATGCAGGGAGGTCAGCTGATGATACAGGCTGTTGGATGCAATTGGAAGCGAGACACTACCTAGTGCCAATTCAGATGAGTAACTACATTCCATGAATTTAGCGTGGACATGGGTCATGGACTGACTGGGAAACTGCCTAATACCCATGGATCACATGGTGAGTGCTCTGAAGAGATAGGTCCATGCCTTTTGTGCGAATCTATCATTACTGCTTGATGGTGCACAGCAATCATGTTGATGTCGAGTGCAATACTCGAAGGGAATGTTTTGATGACTGCCAGTGAAATGGCGTCCTGTAAGGCGCCGCTGTTAGGTGCGCGAGATGACGTGCTGTTGGACAAACATTTTGTACTTAGGTGTGTTATGTGTGTGGTCAAAGACAATAGACTGAATGCTCGTGTTGGTTCTGTTTTTATGAAAGTTGGTGGTAGTAGTCGAAAGCTTTCTCCGGCAACGATAACTAAGGACTGGATCGAGATCGTCTGAGCGTCCAAACTTCCATTGGATACCGGAGAGGGATTCCCAGTGTTCACATCAGTTGTGGTCGGAGAAGGAGGCGCGGAGGACGCCGCTCAAATCTGCGAAGCCGGTTTCCTTACCTCCAGTAGTTGACCTGTTGTTGTTGTTGTAGTTCCCTCCGTCCATCTTCAGACGGTCGTAGCCTCGCGGCTCTGGGGCGTCTTAGCGGCGGCCGCCACCACACTGTTCTCCCGGGCCTTCTCCAGCTCCGGGAGGATGTTGTACAGCAGGGAGTATCGTGTCCTCATCAGGTCCGGGCACCGGGGCAGCAGGTGGGCCGGCTTGTCGGGCTTCCTCTCGGCACAACGGACATAGGGGCCGCCGGGCAGGTCCTCATTGCAGCTCTGACAGTCCCGGGTTGGTTGGCCTCCTGGCGGCCGATCCGGTGCATGTAAGGACTGCGAGCCCGACCAGTGGCCAGCCCGACAGCTGGTGCACGCCCATGGCGCTGGAGTTCTAGCTGACCTCGCCATCCACCACCGTCACCAGCACCGCGCCGGCCGCCGAGTTGCCCAAATTGACCGCTTACTCTGCGCGCCGCGCCTGGCACAACAATCTTACCAACCTCACTTTTTGTGCAATCCCGCCCATCGCCCCCACAAACAGCTGACTGCAATCCCTCCAATGCCCATATGATGGTCTTGAGTGGGGTATACTTGGGGCATAGATAGCAATTGAACTAGTACTTGATATACTTGCCACTAGATGTCGCGTTACGATGATAGCTATTCTGCCAATTTCTTGAATTGTGTCTGTTTAAGTGCTCTCAGCTATTAAACGTCATGATGAAGCAATAAAGAGATAAACAGCTTTACCTGAGCACCAGCTTTAATCTAAAATAATGGCAATATCTTGTGAAAATATTCTGGTTTCCTAATTCTATTGATACTAATCCATGGAACTAATTTGCGCCGCTAGATGGCGCTGGAGTTCTAGCTGACCTCGCCATCCACCACCGTCACCAGCACCGCGCCGGCCGCCGAGTTGCCCAATTGACCGCTTCTCTGCGCGCCCGCCTGGGTCCTGCGTCCTCTCACTGTCCGCTCCGCTGTCCACGGACAGGTGACGGGACCGCCCGATAGGTCAGAAGGGTCACGTGACGTGACCGGTCGGAGCTGGAGCCGCGCGGCCGGTCAGCCTACACGCACAACACTGCAGTCGATACTTATCCATGCGATCTTCAGCAGACGATAATTACAACAAAGGTGATAGCCCGATGGAATAATTTACATTGAATGCATCGATCGTTAGTGACACACTATTAAAATGTAAATATTTATGATGACCAGCGCCGGGACCGCTCCATTTTCAACTCACTCCCAAAGCGAGACATGAAAATCATACCAATGCTTTACTGCCTAGTCTACACGGGCGGGGCACGTGGTCGTAGATTGCTGTCGTTCATTCGATATGCACTTTTATTGTACGCAATATAAGAGCTGGCTATGTGGGCCGTTCAACGAAATGTTTGCATAACTCATGTGGCGTGGCCGCGCACGTCTTCGCTGCTTTATTAAACCCGCGCACCATGGTGGAGATGGGGTGTTTGAACACGCCCTGCGGTTTTATCGAGATTATGAATAAAAAGAAAAACGGCGAGCGTTACGCCGCCAAATTTGTGGTCTAACTTTATCATTGATGCCTTTCCACACATTGTGGTTACCCCATTTTAGCTTCGTGTCGGATCAGGTTCAGGTCAAGTAGACCCCACCTCAAAAAAGTTCTGGACGTTCGTGCCATTAAGGTACTACAGTTTCTGAGGAATCATATAAAACTTTTATGGCTGCATGACAATATTATCGTATAGATGATAAAATCTTCAAAAGTTTATTCTTATTTTTTATATCGGTGACATGAGGGTCAATGTTCGTGACCTCCCCATTAGAAGTCAATGAATAAAGTATTCAAAATGCTTCGTATTCGAGGATATCAATCCAATTCCTTCCGAATAATATATAGGATAGTTATGAGATTCAAGTGCAGGTTTTGTTCAGTTGTCCTACAAAGGTCATTTAGTCACATCTGATTGTCACCAACACTTTTCGCGCAATAACTCTCGACAATAAAGATTATTATAAGTGAAACTGCCACCAATGTGTTGCGCTCTCGTCGAGACCACGTCTCTTAATATCGCTACATGAACTACTTGAGTCACCACCAGACATTGGTGGTCATGCGATCTGGAGAAGGATCTATGATCCCAGAGGATCTCTCGACAAAAACGCAATGTTGGATCTATGATTCAACTGGATCTCAGAAAGAAAAAAAAAAAACAGTGACATGGGATGCAAGTGGATCCTTCTATTAAATTTGGGCAACGGATCTTGGATCCCACAGAGATCAACATTATCAACAATTGGAAAATGGATCTCTGATCCAAACGAATCTCGGATTCGACAGGATGCTGGACTGGTAAATTATTGTCATAATTATGTATTCTTGACCCAAATCTAACTTCAGGCATACGCCCATCCTAGTTGCATTACAACAAATTGAAGACGGTACTGACAATTTCTAAAATATGGGTTCCGAAATACATATCTGTATAATGCGAGCCTGGGACCCCAGTGGAAGTCTGGATGGCAAAATTGGTGCCTTCGATTCGTGGATCCGACTCGACCGAAATATTGAAGAGGCTGCTATAGATCCCAAGTGATTCCAATCACCAACAAATGTGAAGGTGCTGGAGATGGATCAGGATCCAGATCCCAGAGATCAGATACCAGATCCATTTGTTTTTTATCCGAGCACATGTCTGGTCAACTACTTCGGAGACTTGACCTGGAGTCAATTTTTTGAAAAGGACCTAACATGTTCAAAATGAATATATTTCAAAACGCCATTACGGATTACAAACCACATGAATTGGCATTAACAGTATGTGTTATTTTGTTAGGTTTTAAACGAGTTATATTGGCGAAAAACATTCATTTTTGAAGAAAAAAAACTAGGGAGCCGAAATTATTGACTTGAGCTCAAATTTGAGGTCAGGAAGTCGATCACAAATTTCAAGAGCTTTCGAGTGAGTCTTGCCGTTTGCTCCTAGCTAGCATAGTTCCTTGAAATATATGGGGGGTTTCTAGAGCGAAGTCCTAAAACTGGAAGATTTTACCTTTGAAAACCCCTGGTGACCTCATTTTGGCCTGAGCAAAACACAATCTGAAATAGTATCAGAATGACTTTTGACGACGTTACGAACAGTGTTTTTGGTTTGGTCTGCGTCCCATAGGAGCCGAGTTAGAAGGGGGGGGGGTGTTCAAACAACAACCCCAGTAGGGCGTGGAAAATCCCGAGGCCCAGTGGGGCGCGGGAACATTCAGTGTCTGTATCATGAGACAAAGCGCGATTATATACCTATATTCCTTTAGTCATTCAGTAGTTCATATTCTGAGCATTTATTCCCGCCTAAAGGTCCCAATTGGATGGAAGACAAAAAACATGTTATACAAAGTGGATGTATTTTAGTCACAACAAATGTCTAACTCTAATCTGTTTATGTGAGTAAAAGTTGCTTTCTCGAGTAAGACGCGGTACAAAAAGGAAAGAATCAGCTCATGCCGAAAGCGATTCGCCAACGGGAAGCATCGGGGGAAAAATGACCCAGACTCTACGAAATCCAGAAAAACACATCAAACATCCCCGATTACCAGTCCGGACAATCTCACTGCTTATCCAGCTTCTTCTCTAGCGACTTCACGACGGCGTTCACGTCCACATCCTTCACTATCTTCACGAACGTGCCCGACTTGAGCTGCACCATCTGCACAAACCCTGGCGCCTCCTGCACCAGCATCTCCACATGTTTGCTGAGGTCGGCGCACTCCGCCAGCCCGCGGCTGCTGTCGGCCAGGCACGCCACGAGCGTCTCCAGCGGCAGCGCGGCGCGCCGCTCCGTGACAAATGTGGCGCGGAGGCTGCGCGCCAGCTGCGGCAGCCGGCCGAGCATGCTGAGCCGCTGGCTCTCGGCTGGGGTGCGTGTCATCAGTCGCTGCTGCTGGGCCGCCTCGCGCGCCCGGATCCGCTCCAGCAGCCCGGTCGGCAGCCGGCTGGCCCCCGCCGCCGGAGGAGCCGCAGGAGCGCCGCTGGGGCCGGCCTGCGGCTCTGACGCCGCCGGTGTCGGTGCCGGCCCGGCCACCGCCTCCAGGGTGTCCCTCAGGTGCGGGTACTGGGAGAATATATCGCGGGCGCGCTCCAGCACGTCGCGCGCCGTGCCGCCGGTCTCGTCGAGCGGCGGGGTCGGCAGCGCGGCCGCCAGCACGTCCGGGACCGACTCGAGCGCGAACTCGGGGTGCCAGCGGGTGATGCGCGCCGGGTCGACGGGGACAGGCGGGTCGAGCTGCTGCAGGAACTCCTGGTGGTGCTGCAGCAGCAGGTCCAGCAGAGAAGCGTGGAAGATGCGGCCACGCTCCAGCAGCATGGCCGGAGAGAGCTTGCGATACCCTGCGGTACTGCGGGCCGGGGAGGCCGCCGCGCCGCCCGACGCTGGGGCCGACTTCAGGTCTGGAAACAGGTGGATGGTGAGATTTCTGCATTACGTTACCATTGTGTCGTGCGGTGAATGGGACGAGTACGTGACAGGACAGGACAGATAACGAGAGACACGGGTTTGATGAAAGAAGCAACGGTAATACAAGTGTCAAGTTCAGTGATGACGAACATATCAATGAAGCTGTTGAATTCACTATGCGTTAAAACAGGGGAAAAACAACAAAACATCCAAAATGGGCATCGGCTACAATATACGTGTTGCTTAGTACGTTTCTGTTTAAGGCGGAGACAAATATTGCCACATCTTGGTGGTGGGTTGGAGTTTTAGGGCGTCGCAACTATTGAGGTTATATGGCGCCCAAATATTGTCACAAGCTGAAAAATGAAGACGGTAGCAGTACATTGCGATCATATGACAAAACAGCAGCAAGCTTTTGAGCATTATGTTAACAATCTCAGCGATGACAAAACACACGTTCTATGTGATCATTCTCAGACTAGCAGTCAGCGTCAACTTACCGGCCTCGTAGTTAGTGTTGACCTCAACCGTCAGCTGCCACTTGTTCTTGTTGTTGGGCGTCACCTTGTTGTTCGGCAGGTTCTTCTCCCGCCTGAAGATGTAGGCGAACGGGAACACCGTCTTGATCTGCGCCAGCTGCGTCTCCGTGAAGTTCTTGTTCAGCATCCCCTGCACGGAGGACTTCAGCTTCTTGAACGTGATGATCTCCTTCCTGTTGTGAAGGAAGGACGCCACGGTGTCGAGACAGTGAAACGCCTCCTTCAGAAAGCGGTACTTGTACGGCATGGCCAGTGTCGACGGTGCGTCGTGCAAGAGATGCTGGAACCGCTGGTAGGCAGGGGTCTTTTTCGGCGAAGGGCTGGCGATGTTCTTCCTCGGAGTTTTCACTGGGCTTGTGATCTCGAACACGAGCGTTGACTTGGCTTTCGATATCTGATCCTTCGCACTAACCGTCTTGTTCGCAGCTTGAAAGTCCTTCAGCTTCTGAGCAGCATTGTTGTAGCCGGCAAGTCTTTCTTTCAGCTGCCCGATTTTGCTGCACTGCATTAGCGATTCTTTCATCTTCTGCGGGGACATGCCTGGAAGCAATGCACGCTGGGGTGTAGCGGATGACGGCTTTTCTTTCGGAGACAGATCCTGTCTTCTCATCGTCTTCATCTCCAAACAAGTTGCGCTGAACACTTTTCGGTGTCGCAAAGGTTTTAGCAGGGTTTTGTGCGCCAACTGCCGGACCACCACCACTCTTCGAAGATGCTGCCGTCAGGAGCAGCACAGCCGGTTGGCTTTGCGCTGAGCCCTTGGTTGGTGGCCTCAAAGGTCTTCAGATTTTGAGCAGAACTCTTGAAACTTGCCAGTCTATCTTTGAGCTTGTCAAGTTGAGCCTGTTTAACACCTGACTTTGCTGGCGAGTCTGCACCACGTCCGGCTCTCAGAGATGTTAGAAGCTGTTCTTTGCTCGTGTGGAACTTGACTCCATTGTCTGCACTCGATGACAATGCTCCTGCACTGGATGCAACATTATCCGTTTTCAATCGCTTTGCTTTTCTCACGGGTTCGTTTTGTCCTTCAGGTAAGACAGTTTTTGTAAGGCCTTCTTTCAATGAACCAGGTCTTTGCCTTTTCCTTTGGCTGGAAAAACTCTGACACAGCTTTTTGTGACATATTTGCGCCAGCAGATTCTTTCTTCAGTTTACTTTATGCTCAGAATTAAGTGGACCTGTTGAGAAAAATAAAACAAACTGTTAAAATCAAAGAAATATTAACATACACATATGTGCTTGGCATGTTCACAGTAATGACATGTCAGTGCTCTTGAAAATATCTGGATGAGACTTGCATCATCTGCTACCTTGATTTGACTGGTCAACTCATCATTACTGATAGTTTCCGAAACCAAAACTTAATATTGTTACATGCTGTGGTCAAAATACATTTATCCTTTCCTTGTGACATGTGATTTTTCTCTGAAAATGAACATGAATAATTCATAACAAGCAATAAAGGCAATTAAAATCGATGCTTCTATGTGGCTGTTAGCACATGCCTATTTTTTAAGTTGAATAGATAACAATGTTCAAAAGCTTAATATTGCCAAAGATGACTTGAGAGGGAACAATGATGATGATGATGATGATTGGTGTTTTAGAACACTCTGACAACAAAGGTCATATGGTGCCCAAGAGGGTCCAGTGTTGGAAAAGTACACATTTGTTGGTTTTTAGACCACCAACAAATGATGTACTCTCAAATTATGACTGGTAAAAATGCATTTTTGTGTACTCATGAATATGTATTGTTTAACTAACAAATGTGTTTGTTGGACAGATAACCTTCTTTAACAAGGGAAACTAGGTTGGTAGTTATAGTTAACCATTATTCATCATTAATATATCAGTATTTCTTATTTTTAACATACCATCAGGTTATTTTAGTACTCTTCCATTGCAAAGATGTGTACTCCTAAACCAACAAAAAAGAGTGGAATTCCCACCCTCTGAGGGTCTGTAGGTTGGATTAGGTTTGTTTAGGGTGTAACCCCAGACAAAATATCCTGTTTAGAGCCAATCGATATTATCAATAATGAAAAATACTCTCCTAGTGACATTAACAAGATTCAAGGCAACTCTACCACCCCACCTTCGCTCAGGTCTATTCCAATATCTACAACATAAACATGGTGCATGGAAGTGCGACATTGGCTCTGGTAATACGCAATCAAGAGCTGTAAAGAGCGGGCAAGACAAACATCAAGTTCTTCTTATAGTCCATACTATAAGTACAAGTATATATAAATTGGTCTGGTCTGGACTCTTAACTGGTCTTGTCACCAGACATGGGCTATGCCTCCAGGCATTATGGACTTTGAATGAGCATTGTGGCAATGGGCGATATGCTATAGCACCTCTGAACATTGCAAGCTATTGCTATGTGCTTACCTTTTCCATGTGCAAGTTTTTTTGCCTATCATAGTATGAAAGTGCCATGAAAATAGCCCAGGATCCTGAATCCCAGATTCAGGGATCCAAAGTGGATACCATGTTTTTCGTCATTGTTTTTGATAGCCAAACAAACAAAACAGGCACAGACAATAGGTATTAGGTAGGGATCCAGAGTCCAGACGCGAAGGAATCCAGACAAAATTCCGCCCCAATTGAGGCAGCATCTGCTACTTTGATTTGACTGGTCAACTCATACGCTGCCCTTGAAGTCCTTCCCCTTCCAGGTTTGGAGGCAAGGAGGTTGGGTAACTGCCAAAATGGATTTATGGGGATTCTTGGGCGTGCCAACACATAATCATGTGCAAGTTGTCTACGGGTCAACCGTTTTGCATACTGCCACCACTCCACCACGTCAACAGAAGACGGCTGTATAGCAGCTCTGCGTACCACAAACCGTCCTTGGATGGTGGTTGACATGTCAACCTTCACCCAACATATTTTTTTTTTTAAAAAACGCGGAAATAGTGCCCACCTGTTAGATTTCGCCCCCCCCGGGTCCCGCCCTCGCTGACACATATAGAATATAAATTGAAATAATCACATTAACGATAATATCATCTCACACTTCACAACACCTTCATCACACACACCGCATCTTACAGCACGCACACAGCACACTTATTTTACTTAATACACCATTACGGCCTTACATCACCACACAATAATCTTAGCCCTAACACGACCACATCCTTACATAAGCATCCACACGGGCGGCTAAAAACAACGAATTCGCCCTCCTCTACGCTCTACGCACAAATGATGACACGTGCTTAGACCCTGGAGCTACAAGTTTAATTTTGCCAGACTTAACTTTATCAACTTAATATTTATTCCTTGCACTTTGTTCACTCTGTAGTTATGAATCACAAACTAAATGAGCTCACAATATAACGCAGAGATATACTAACAAGACATAAATGAGGAATCTTGTAAAAAACGCCATAGGGAATGATTACTTGCATTAATTACCGAGATATACCGGGCAGCAACTACACTCCAAAGGGACACTAATGTAATCGTAAAACCAACTGTCAGCCGGTCCCGCGCGTCTTCACTGACGTCACATGTTCGCGCCTTTTTTAAGTGATAAATCGTCATGGTCTTTCTTCCTTTATCGCAAATGACTGATTAGCAGTACACCAAAATGAGAATTTTCTTGCTTAAACATTTTCAAAGTACTACCTTGAATTTATTTTCAACAACAAATTAAAGTTATTTAACGTATATACCTGGATTGCTCTACGTTTGGTTAGAGATAGGCAAATTCTCCGAGTGTGGATCATATAGTTCAGTTCTCTACGCGAGGAAATCCTCTATTATAGAAGCAGTCACAAGTTCTAATATAAAATCACAAGACACCATAGAATCGGATGTGTCCTCTGAATCACTTCTGGCAAGTTCAGGAGAGTGCAGAGCGATACCGGGAGGCTGGAATTGATCCATCCTGCAGTAGAGAAATTGGTGCGTCTTCACCTTACTTCGATATATAGCGCTTGAAGGTGGGGCGTGACAGTGTGATACTACACCTTTATGTTTATGGTTGAGCAGAGCCTGGCAATTCCGTCACAGAGGTGGCGGTACACCCCAAACAAAGAAAGCCTATGGGATGGTGCCGCACTACCCCAAAGTGACCAAACCTCGAACTGAAGATGTGGAGAGCGACTCGCCACAAGCCCCATGGGGTGGGCGCGCTCCTGAGGACCGATTGAGGAGCAAAAATAGCGGATCAACTAGGGGCGCGCGAGAGTGAGGGCGAGGAAGCGGATTTATAGGTCTCCCACTTTGCATTCGGCGTCGCAAAAAGTACGCTGGAGAATTTTAAACAGATTTTTTCAATGCTCACGCACAGGCAGAATTCACCAAGAAAAAAAATAAGGAAATGTTTGTTTAAAACCCGTATTCTCCACAAACAAATAGGTAGGGGTACATGCTGGGACTGTAGCGAGTGTGAAGTCCGAATTTGAATTTGATAAATACTGAAGAGACTGAGTTTTGTGTCTCTTCTCACCGAAATTTGGATGAAAACTGTTTTGAAATTTAGCCCCCCCCCAATCATCTGCAGCCGATGTTCTGGATCCGCCAGTGATTGAGGGCGCCCTCAAAATTACCTACTCCCATACACCAGAGCACCTCAAAAACCCGCATTGTTAGGAGGGTCTGCTCTCTCTCTATACAAAACCCAATGGAGGAGCCGCCACCTCAAAACCCCATCTGCCACTGGGCGACACCGCTCAACACACACCATAGGGAGTATAGCACCACTGGACCTCCGTTCCGGGAAATGCATTCGCCAACTATGCCTCTAGAACATCACTCAGCACCCGCGAAAACTTCAGATGTGGGATCAGAAGGAGATCTGATGTACTGTGCCCTTTCTTTGTAGGAACCTCGGACGCTGAGAGCACGTCTCTCCTATGGATACATCTGCTATCTTGGACGCGACTAGCCCTAGACACAATCGTTTTAATTGCACTCGTGGCATTACACACGGCAGATCAAGATGATGAGTTGTGATGACGACGCAACAAGTCACGCATGAGCGCGCTCTAAAGGAGTTACATTTCAACATACAATACCGTATACGATAGTGAATGCCACTGGGTCGGCAACCTCCGGCCACGCGGGCCAGATCCGGCCCGCGACCGCAGGGGGCCTGACGTCCCGACCCCGCGGCTGGGTATCGGCAAACTAATACACACTATTGTAATAATTTATACCCGAGTCCTCACGGTCGGAGAGTGGTTCTAGAATCACACCAGCTAACACAAATATGGTGTTTAAACAGAATTATAGAGTGGAATAAGTGTTAGGTGGCATTCGTTGATCGTTTGCTCCATTCTCTAGGCTCTATCTTTGTTTGTCGCGACGCGAGCACATAAAGAATTTTACACTCCTCGGATGTGCCCAAATATATTGCTTGGAGGGCACACGCTAGGCTCTGGTTAATCAATAATATTGAAGTTGGAGACGTGCTTTCCATTTCCTTTTTTTAAGATAAGATTTTGCCTGCTGGCGCCAGTCCTGTCTAAGAAGGTATACATAATTCCACCATGTGACATAGTATAACGTAAACATTCAGCTTGTTAACAGACCGTTCTCGAGTCTGGTGCTACCGGTTACGGCCACCACCTTCTTCCCTGGGGGCGCCGGGAAAGGCGCTATGTGCTTGTTACATCGAGCCACCACCCCTCGCTATATACTAACTCCGGCCTCCTATGGGACCTAGACCATTAAACCTTAAAGATTGGCGCGGTTCGAACTAGCGCTGAGCTCGTCAATCAAAGAAAGATTTGGATACTATTAACACAGTTTGGTGAAAATTGTTCCTCAGGTCAATATTAAGGAGATGCAGGCCAGCAGGCTATCAAAGGGTCAATATGTCTTCTCAAAATTTTCGCATTTAAGGACATAGCTCCAGAATATGCACAAATTACATGGCTTCGGACCTCCGGAGTGTGGACACGACACCTAGGAAATAATGAGGAACAAGGTATATATGAGGAGCAAATTGGGTATAAGATCTATGGTGATATTTGGAATTTGCAATCGCATCGTTTGCTTCCTCCAAATTTGGAGCTCAGATCAATAGTCTATTACCACAGAGGAGGGCTACTACTCACACTCTATGATACGGGGCTCCATCAGATGATCCGTCAAAATATAGCAGGTCTTGTTTTTTGAGTATAAATAATTACATGTTTTCCTGAAATAATTCATTTGTATTTAAAAATGACTATCGACGGATTCTCAATTAATTTTTTTTGAGACACTATTTCTTAACGTTGTAACCCCTACAGCTCGTATACATGTAGTGTCTTTATGGAAACATTATTACTTATATTAGACCTCAGTAAGGTCAAAATCTTTACTAAAAATATTGGTGAACCCTCAGGGAGTTCAAGGATGACCCAGATAGGTCATAAAAACTAACAATAGTTTAGCTGTCATATGGTGGCGACTGCGGATTTCGAAGACACGAATCACAAATAACACGTTGGTGACATTCAACTTCCGACTCTGTTTCTCCCATTATCTTCATGAATATTATTAACTCCACAAAAAAGTGCTATATCTTAATTAGCGCAAGAATCAATAATCTTTGGAGAGCTGGATATTCTCGACCTCCAGATCTGACCATCAGATGACCTTGCACGCAGATACTTTTGAGCAAACAATCGCACCTAGGCCATCAACTACAGAAATGAGCTACAAAAATAAACTATTTATGAATATACTCAGAAATATCCCATAGTAACATCCATGCACCTACTTTTCAATCTCACGAGAAATATTGACATGAAGCAATCTGTTCGACTACTATTAAATCTCTCCATCTCACTATTTAATAATTGGGCGACGCGTCAGGAGAGGAATATTTCTGACGCGAAACGCTTAGGTCACCGATAATCGAAATCGCCAGATAACATGAACTCTTCTCTAAAGGATGTCATTGCAGCACTTCTTATTGGAAGGACCACTTCCTGTAAGTTATCTGCAAACAATACCGCTTAAAAACAACTACGGTTGGCTATTCGAGTGACACGTCTTCGGTTTGTTCAAAACTTATAATTACACGGAAGGTTGGAGAGATGTCCACCTTGAACTCTAGCCTGGGACCCGTGAACATGACGCCACTGACTTGACTTAGAATTCTTGTCCCAAAGACTTGATTTCGAAAGCTCCGAGTAACAAAAATGCATGATACGGACTATCAAGAGAATACTCTCACGCAGGGGCCCTGACCCCGAGAAATTTGGAGGGCTAGCACGCCCGCCGTTTTCCCGATATCCCAGGAAAACATGAGGGGGGGTAGTCCTAATATAAACACCATCCCCGATCACACTGCCGCGCGAATTGCGCGCGAGGTTCACTTAGACAACGGTGGTCAGAATTAATTAAGTGCCTAGACGAAAGTATTAACTGGTTCCGCTAACTTATAACGACCGAGTGATCAGGATACTTTGCTGGCATTTAAACATTTGGCAAGTAAATGTGGCAGCACGCTGTTATGAGTTTAATACATTGAGTGGTCATTAATATATTCCAGTTTAAAAGACGAGCCGGAAGGCGAGTTCATAAACTGAATCTTTAATGGCCACGAGTAACTAAAACGATTTAGTGCATGGCCGAATAACTGGGCTAGTTAAGTCATTGCCAAAGCACTTAAGATACATATTCAAATAAGTTCAATTGCAAGGCTCCATTATCTTACCCTGAAGGGCTTTAAAGCATAGTGTCAATTCCCACTATCCCCGAGCGTGTCTCTCTCGCGCGCGGGACCCATCCGCCGACTGCTTCCAGAGTTACTTCCTCCATATCACTCCCAGTTTACAACGGCTCCGGCACGTGCGCTCCGCAACGTAAAAACAAAAGGCTATGCCTGGGGTCGGACATCTGACGCCATAATAACGAAGGGGCCTTGGCTCCCGGCCATGCAACTATCTCCTGGCACGCGACATGCAAACACTCGGAGGGACGTGGCAGAGATTAGCGCCTAACGATCCCCACATCCATACGAGGAGGAGACTGAAGGACGGCGGCATCGGGCACTTCTCTAAACATTGGACAGTCGACACAGAAAACATTGACGCTCAATGTTCTGTCAAATGTTTTAATGCCCTATTGGTCCGGCGGGAGTGTGTAACAAGACCGTGGTAGCATGCATATATGTCAAACAGTAATGTCATTGAATTCCCGCGGAAGTGGAGCCACGATGGCTCAATAAACCTAGCCAATAGTTAACTTGGGCACTGCTCAGGCACAAAGATTGAATCCCAATGTGCCCGAGCAGTGCCCAAGTTAGTTATTGGCTGGGAAAGCAACCCAAACTTCATAAGGGCGCCCCGAAACTCGCAATTGCGCCCTCAAACCTCAAACACGATGAGGTGCATCCCGAATATAAAAAGGGAACCCCAAATTCATGAAGGGCGCCCCTAAATCATACCATTGTAAAACAAGGTTTGGGTGTGTTACAACAATTAGTTATTTTTGGCGCACGACAACTGCAATTTGTCCACGAAAAATCCAATTGAGTCTTGCCGGATGGGCGTCTTTATTGACCAATGGCCATATGGCACTGGTTTGTCCAGGGCCGGGGGTGCAGAGTCCCCCTTCCAGAACATGGGCGCCAGTTTAAATATACACAGATACGAGTGATATGTCCCCCTGCGCGCTTCTTGACATATGGCTGAAAAAGAAGTGATATTGTGTTAGATGTACGGCCATTCGCGCCGTTGTCTGGCGCTGGGAGGGGGGGGGGGACAACCCGTATAGCCAGACAAAATTAAATTTGGGCACTGATGGCGTGGCCACGAATGGTATTAATTCCCATAGGTGCCCCGATCAGTGCCCAAAGTTAGATTTAGTTTTGGCTGGGAAATATCTGTCCCCCCTTGCAGTGATATGGTTCTAAATAACTTGAACAAATGATACACTGAAGATCGAAGTGGAACTTTCAATAACCTTATGCTACAATGTCATTCACTATCCTTCATCATACTAAATCTCAATGAATCGATGTAGCAACGTTGGGAATATTGACAGGTTTTATTGACGATTCATGGCAAAATGTCATTTTCGGTGAAAAATTATAAATGGTTGGACAAATCGTAGAACATAAGATTATTTAAAATGCAAATTGCCAATTGTAAACGAATCATTAGTATGTAAAATGAAATTTTTTTTCTTCACATGGCTATCTCGGATTTGCGGAATTTTAAAATAAACAAAACGTTTTTTTCCGGATTTTGTTTGTACACGGCGCTCCTTCAGGTGCCAAAAAAGGCACCCCCAGGGCCTGTAGTCCCCTCAATGCAATTCCTGAATCCACTACTGCTTCTGAGTCACATCTCTTGGGAGAAAGAGAGCTTTAAGCCCAATAACTTGTGTTTAGTGTTAAATTAAGTGTTACAGTTAGGGTGTGTTCATTTAAAACCTGGGGATGCGTGTGCGTGTGTGCGTTTGAGCGTGCGTGCGTGCGTGTGTAATTTCAGCGGCCAAGTCCGCTCGCATCGTGCAAGGATAAACTTCTGGGGGTTAGTAACGCAACAACTTGTATTATACGATGCGCACTTACATAATGCACATCGATGTCACCGCACATTAACACTTATAAGCCGAAGTCGGCGGCGCGTATTCCTCATACACGCGCGCTGTCTATATTCACTTTGTAGCCTACGAACACGCTAGATAGAGCCCACACCCGGTGTAACGGAAAGTGAACGTTTTTGAATCCCCTGCCGCGCAACAGTTCTGATGAAAGGTGAGGTAAACGGTGGAACAGTACAGACATGGATGAGAAATACCATGGTACAGATAAAACCGCTGTCGTCTAATTCCAGCAAATAAGAACATCACTTGTTTCATGTGTTTCAAGCGAAAGAAAACACCGATACTAATAGTCACATATTTTGTTCATTCACACGAGTTGGAACAAACCTATTTATCTCACGAGGGAATTTTAACCACACACGCTCGTGCTCAGAGATTTAGCATAAACGAGGCATGCAAATCACATACATGTTCATTAAAAAAGGAGCCCCTCATTTTATCAACACTCGACAGTATTACTGACAAGTGACAACACACGAACTGAAAGATAGACCTATCACAAGCCCACATTTTTATAATATAGTTTACAGATGAACGCCTGTTGCCGTCTACATCACTGAATGCATGTCTCCATGCGTTGTACCTACCGACCCTGGCGAACGCAGCAAGCCAATGCGAAACACGCAACAATGCCAGTCACCTGCACTCAACGTGAGAGTTGGACTTTCACCCACACCGCCACAGCTATGTGTCAGATCTGTTGCGAGCGTCGTGTCTAACATTCAGGGACCAATCTGCACCAGACAACAGCAGCGGACAACAGCGGGCAATTGTGGGCAGTCGCCACATTCTCAGCCACCGGGGGTTAGAATACATTGCGAAACATGCATACATAGCGGGGCACGCGCCTTCGCGCGCATCCATTGTCGAGATAAAGGAAATGGCTTCCCCGGATACTTTGGTTACGCTAGCCTTATACTTATAATGCATTTGCCATCCCAACAACAGAATATTCAAGCGATCCATTTTTGTATCACGTAGTAATTCAGTCTATAAATTCATCCATAAAGCGCTAAGTTTCTTCACACCAAACTACAATGCATTCCAGCCAGCCACAAATCTCTCTCTCTCTCTCTTTAGGACAGGGAAACATCCAACACCAGAGGCGCATTCAGGATAGGACGGGCCACGACAAGCTTACTACTCTCACCCCCAACAACACGGACGAAACATCACCGCCTATTTACAAGAGCAACGACCGGAGTTTACGAAAGCAACATTTTAAAACCCACCCGAGGAGATTTAACGCACTGACGTAGAAAAATACACCTACAGATTACTACTATCTTCTAGTCTACGTTTTTTTTTGTTCTGGTATGACCACACAGGCGGCGACTGGGAATCCAGGCCACCGTACTGTGCATCGATTTGGCATCGGGTTACCAGCTGACGCGTCATCGGCGTCGCGCCGGTCCGCAGCGGTCACGACACTGCAGTACACAGCACGTACCTCTCAGCTGGACCCAGAGCGCGCGCAGGAACAGAGCCCGTGCCACACGAACGAGACCTGTGCTCGTCACCACGGCGTCACATAGACCAACAGTTACGCCTCAAGTCACGCATCCACTGTCGCACGCCCACACAGAACAACTACAGAATTACTCCACACGATAGACGAGCGGCTCAAACGGCCGTGTCTCAAACTGCAGGACATTGCCGACCGCGGGGATCGGAGACAGGTCGCTGAAATAATCAGCACTTCACTCTCTGGGAAATGACACCCGGTGAATACAGAATTTTCACCCTGAATGCCTCATAGTGATAACATACCTAGAGTCTAAACACACCGACTGCGGCACTACCGAAAGGCCCTGGATTCGCCGGCGCAACAAGATTACGCCAAGACTCCAGCGCGTCCGTATAGTGCACCACCACATTTCACAAACTCAGCCTAAATGACCAACACGGAGAGAGACGGGCTTCTATCCATACATACGAACGTCCTAACGCCGGCTGGTCGCACACCGTCGGACGCACGGGGGCGGCGCCAGCGCAGGAGCCACGCCTCCCGCACCACAGCGGCTGCAGGTCCAACGACACCCCTCACCACATCAGAGGAGCCAGCCAGCGCCTCCGTCCCGCACTCCACCGAGCGTCCAACACCTGGCTCCGGACCCTATATCGAGTTCATTGACGACGAGTGGGACGGGGCGGCGCCGGAGGTGGACGTGGGCGGACCGGGGGCGCCTGAGCCGGGGGTGGCCGGCGCCGCCGGGGTGGTCTCCTCCAGAGAATGCTGCAGCGCCACCGGCGTCAGCCACCCTTGGGGAGGCAGCGCTCCAGGAACGGTACCATGGCGCTGACGGAAGGCCAGCCGGTTTCACGCCAGGAGGGGATCTCGCGGCGCGGTCAGCAGCTGGGACGGTCAGCGGCGTCAGAACAAGCGTCTCGTCAGCGGCGTCAGAACAGCGGCTGCGTATTAGCAGTCAGCACGGAGTCCCGCAAATGCAGTACACATCTGTGCACACGGCAAAGGAGTGCACAGATGTGTACTGTGTGCATGCATGTATAATGTTAATAATACGATGCCCACGTGTTGAGGTTCTTTACGAGTGTAATGTATTTCTTTCATTAAACGACGGCTTGACTTAACCACGCCGGGCCGGGGCGGGGGGGGGGGGGCCGGGACGGCGTTTTTAGTCGCCCCATAACCTATTAGCGTCGGGGGTAAAACGATCCCCCTGATTTTTTTTTAGCGTACAGTTTATTAAATATTCAACCTAGAATCATTTAACTTGATGACTTTTCCTGCAATTGCATTGAGCATCGAATGGTGTGCTAAAAAACAAAAACAAAAAAAACGTTACATTATAAGGGGGTGCAATAACGTTTTTAGGGGGTCATGTTCGACCGTTTTGTCTCAAAACCTTTGCATGGTTACTCGTGGAGAGATGTTTGTTTTAGAAAAGTATTTGCGAAAAAAAATATCAGTAGATATTTCAACTGTATTTCAGATGGCTATCTATAAATTTCCAAATTTTGACATATCAAATCTAAACTTTTTGAAAATCTTATTTTTGTTTCAAATTTTTTCTTCTTCTTTCATGAGGTTAAAAAAATGAATATACGTAAGAGGAGAAATGCCAATGAAGATGTGTTGAAAATTTCAGGTCGATATCTTAATATTTGATGACCTGAAGTAAGGTCAAATGCTAACCTTCCATCATAAATATATGGCGAAAAATTAAAATTCATTATAAACGCACCTATCAATCCAATTATTTCAGTATCATGTCATCTTATCCGGGTCATTCTGATGACCCGGATGCAATTTTTAGTCAGTGACCTTTTGAAAGGTCATGCAAGGTCACGAAAATTTGGTTGTCAATAACTCTTGACAGGATGACCGTAGAGACTCGCAACTGGTGCAAAAACGTTTGTCTCGTCGAGCCGCATCTTTTCATGTGCAACTTGACCGACTTAGGTCACCTTGACCTTAACCCGGGGGCAAATTTTGGAATTGATCAAAATTGGCCCAATTTGATGTGTCAAACAGCATTGACGAGAGAAACACGATAGTATCAAAAAATAGTTACTCAATATGTTATTCACATCGCTTTTGCTGAAAAACACGATTTGTTTACATTTGGATGACCCACAGCCACTATTGACCCTGAAGGTCATCTCTGATCGAACACGTTAGCGGAAGATCAATTGATGGTTTCAGTGTTCTTAAAAAGGTTTCATATCCTAGCTGTCATCAATCATCTATTCTGAAAATATATATATATTAGACAAATATGACTATAGATGAAGATATATAATTGACTTTAGAGAGTTTTTTTAGTGGAATAGAGAACAACTTCGGCATGGCGGTGTTGTGGGGGGGGGGGGTCAAAATACCCCCCGTCTAACTCGAAAACGAAAGAAGATAACGAAAAAAAAAGAACGGGGAAAAAAGCGTTTGAAGCTCTCAACGTGTACATTCGAAGTTACGCGACCATTTTTTAGCTAAAGGTCAATATTGCAAGGTCACCAGAGGTCATCACCAGGTCATTTTCACAGCTTTTTGGACTTTGCTCGACAACCCCGTCTATCTCGTGAACTATGATAGCTAGGAACAAACGGAAAAAACAATCGAAAGCTAATTAAATTTGAAATCTTGGTGTCCTCAAAATTGAGCTCAGATCAATAGTTTAGGCT
Source organism: Semibalanus balanoides (assembly GCA_014673585.1). Classification (NCBI taxonomy): domain Eukaryota; kingdom Metazoa; phylum Arthropoda; class Thecostraca; order Balanomorpha; family Balanidae; genus Semibalanus; species Semibalanus balanoides. The sequence continues at coordinate 35,730 of VOPJ01006361.1, forward strand.
CCAGAGGTCATCGAAGGTCAAAAATGCAGTTTTTTGGTAGAGTTTTGTTTTTCCTTAACAACTTTTATCTAATAAGGATAGAGCAATGAATTTAACAGCCATCGTGTTCGTCTCTTTGGCGCTTCGAACCATGTAGCATGGTGCCTTTCAAGGTCCAATTTCAAAATTTGGACCTCAGGTCCAAAGGCCATTTGGTGACCTGGGTAGGTCATGTTGCATATGGGTCGATGCGTCCAGAGAGACAAACACAGTGGTGTCACCGATTGTCTTATCTTATTGTCCTATCAAAAGTTATTAGCAAATAATTGTTTGATGACTCAGATGACCTCAATGACCTTGGTAGAGATCATGGAGCACAACTGCACCTTTGATCATCCAGAACGGCCAAAAAACATGATTCTGAAAGAATTAGCTTTGATCAGTCGTTAATATTTTCTGAATGGAAGCATTTGTTTTTTTTTCCATTACTTATAATGGGGAGGTAAAATTGACCTGAAACTTACGGTCCCGATTACAAAAATCCAAGATAAACAAGGTTGTAGGTACTTAATAAATCTTTATGGAAATCCTGCAAGTTTTCAATCTTTCTCAAACAAAAACTGTGGCTTTGGCCACGATCACAAACATTTGTGGAAGGCAAGGTACTTTAAAGTGACCTGAATGCCTACCCTCGGTTGACCTGAAGTAAATTTGTCAAGTGTGGGAAATTTGATGTTTCAACAGCTATGCAAAATTTGGCGGCGCTGCACGCCGCCGTTTTCCCGCTATTCCGGAAAAACTTCAGGGGGGGGCAAAATGACCCCCCTCACCAGGGCGAGGGTTAAAGATATTGACATTATAATTTCACAAAATAACGTTCTTTGTAGACCCTACCCACCCACCACATTTCATGATTCTAGCTCTAATGGGAGCTGAGATCTAAGGGGGGCCGAACAAGCCCCCCCACCGACCGATTCGTATACTTTGTATCCGTCCCGGAATAGGGTTAAGGTTTTTCGAGGATAGCGGAAAAATGACCGCGCACAGGCGCGCCATTTTTGGCACAGATGTTGGGGCATCAATTACCCTCATATTTGGAAAATTGTGACCTCGGGTCGTCTCAGGTCAGATCACCAGGCCATGTCATGTGACCCCACTCCCACACCACAGAAGTTTGCGGTCGTACCACAGCCACAGTTTTTGGCTGATCGGTTTCATGCTTACAGAATTTATTGTGGGCACAAGAACCTACAAATAGTAAATCCCGGATTTGTGATATCGGTGATCTAAGATCAGGTCATTTTTTTAACTCCCATTATAAGTCAAGGGAAAATATTCCAATGGTTCCTATTCTGAGGATACGCATATCAGGCCAAATCCTTCTCGATCATGTTATCACAGGCCATTCATGAAGACCCAGATGCAATTTATATGCAGGGATCCTTACTGGGTCAGCTGAGGTCGCCAACACTTTTGTGTCAATAACTATCGATAAAATCCAGATAGATAAGTGAAGCCGACACCAATGTCCGCCTCTGTAGCTCAGTGGGAGAGCGCTGGTCTTCTGACCTATCTCAGTATTGGCAGCCTGGGTTCGAGTAGCTTCGGCGCTCGCTATTTGCTCCTGACTGGGATGGCTTGCGGCCGGTGGCAGCGGTCGCACTCAAGGCCAGGTGACGTCAGCGAGCGGGGGCGGACCTGTCCAGGTATGTCGGGCACGTAACTTCGTCTCTAAATTCCTGCCCGCCCCCCCCCCCGGGGGAAGGGGCGCCCAACAGGAATTGTGCGATCGGGTGGTGAAGGTCAGGACCAGCGCCAACAGGCTCTGCTTAGCGGGGTCCTGACCTCGAAAGCCATCCAAACAAAACTTCGGACTAAATTTAGTATATAAAAATGTTGTTTTGTTCTCATCGAGAGACACGTCTCCCAATTTGTGGCAGCCATGACCTAATTGGGTTCAACACTCCGTCCTTGACCTGAGGCATTGTTTTTAGGTTTACCTTGACTGGTCATCAGAATATGATGCAAAAGCGCTTGATGAGATAAACACGATGGCGTCAAAATGATTTGCCTTAATCTTGATAAGTCACAACTATTTGTGATACACTTTTGGCAAAACATCCTTTTTTGGAATGTTTGGATTGACCTCTGGAGCCCTTAATATTCCACCTAAGCTAAATTTGAGGACTGTTGGCGATTGCATTTTTCTATAGCTTTCGATTACATTTTCCGTTTGTTCCTAGCTATCATAGTTCCCAAGATATTTGAGGGTTTCTGGAGCAAAAGCCTGAAAATCGAAAATCTGACCTTTGATGACCTCTGGTGACTTCAATATTGACCCGATAAAAATATCAGAAATAGTTTCAAAATACTTCTTGACGAGCTTTCAGACAGTTTTTCGATTTATGTCTAGGTTATATAAGAGTTGAGTTCGACGGGGGAGGGCGTCGAAACGCCCCTCCCCCCCACGCCACGGCGAAGGTGGCGCCGAGCACCAGCACGGCGAGGGTTAAGTGTGCTACTTAGTTTCAAAACATGTATCGGTCTTCGGGAGAAGGACCGCTCATAGGTCTCTCGGTATACTTACCACTTCAGCTGACTCAACAGTCCGAAAAGTGACTCGACTCTTGACTAATACTGTTAAAAATGAATCACTCGACCTTAGTGCAAGTTGCTGTTATAAAATCCCGACTTAACTTCTTAAATACATATGAATCGCGCTCAATTTGACTCAATCACAAGTTGAATATACTTAACTGGTTTTCCTCATCGGGGCGAAGGGCTTTAGTCCCCAGTTCGCCTACCCCAATAACACACCTATGTGGTTACCAACATGGGTTTAGATGGGCTACGTGGCTCAGCATGGGCTTGCATATGGGATTGGAATGGGTCCCATGTGGGCTGAGGTGGGCACAAGTGAACATGGGGGTGAATTGGGCATACCCATATGGGTACCATGTGGGTTTGAGGTTAGAAGGTGGGGTGCTAGTCCATATGGTAACCATGTGGAAACTGGAAACCTCTTCCAAAACCATGTAGGCACCATGTGGGAAAGGCGGGCAGTCCTCATGATTACCATGTGGTTACCATGTGTCTGTGTTATGTGGGTAGCTAAGTCCCTGTTGTAACAGCCTCAAGTCTGATTAACAGGCGAAAAACTAACTCGACTCTTGACTCAAGTGCTGTTTCGAACAAATTTAATCGACTCGAATTTTGACTCAGGCGTTTTTTCTTCTTCTAACTGAATTGACTCGATTCATAACTTATCGAAAAATAAGAAAATAAATTCATGAGTCAATTCATGACTGAACTCTGAGTCGGTTACAACATACAAGTCTAGAGTCATACAATCAGAATGCATAGACGCGGAACACAGGCAGCTTATTCATTACATACCTGTGCTAAGTTTGACGTGAAGTGGTTACAGTTTTTATTGATTAGATGATACCGGTCGCCGCGGAAATCCTTCCCCATTTCCTCGACGATGCGATCCAGGTCATCCCGCGTGAAGTCCGTGTAGCCCAAGTGTATAGACTGTCTGCAAACGCCGACACGGACACAGTCACAACACGTGAACAGACATAACTGATGGCGAGAATCGCCACACATTCTAATCCGTCGTTCCAGAAAACACCACTAGAAAACCCACAAACATCGGCATTGCTACTAGAGACAGAAACAGATAACCCGACGTACTTGAACTTGAACTGTTCTCCGAGGTCGTCAGCGTCTCGCGGTCGAATCGTAAACACGCCGGAGAATGGGAACGGGTGTCCACCGTATGCGTACTCTGGCGAACAAACAAACACAGCTCTGGTCATCATAGTCAACATCGCAGAGACTGAGAACGGATGACCGCCGTACGCTCACTATGACAGAAACAAAGCGGCACTGCAAGCTGAGGTCACAAAGGGGTATGTATGCATGATGTATGGGTATGCATGGGGTATGCATGGAAGTCAATGGTGTCAAAGATCATTAATGCAATGCAACTGTCAGCTGACAACAAGCACTTGACAGTACTCATGAAAGGGTTAGAGAAAACCTATTATACTAGTTAGTGGATACGTGCTGACGATTGCAATGTAATCAAAGGATGTGAGGATCAAAGGATTCCTGCGTTTCCCTAGCTTTTAACGGTGACATATAACATAACCAATTAAGGTCTAGCACGTCCTGACTGGATAACACATTTAAAGCACCTCCTATGTGACAATTCCATGCCAGCGCAGAGCACGTCATACAATCATATGTGACAGCAGTGGCGGCGGAAGGCATTTTCGGATGGGGGGGGAGTGGAGCAAAGAAACCAAGGAGCCCCCTCGGCCAAATGGCCCTCCTCCGCGGCCAAAGGCCCCCAAAAACAAGACGCGAAATGGTATTTCCCCGGATTTAGGCTACTATGTTTTGCAGTCCTCTATATGGTCGCAAAAAACGTCGGACAGGCCCATTTTGAAGTACCTCAGCCCTACCGAGAGCACCTCAGACCAGCTGAGTGCCTTCTGTTGGTCTTCGAGGGCACCTCAGGCTGGCTGGGGGCACCTCGGGGGCCCCGGGTCATTTTACGGTAAAAAAACGAACTAACTTCTTGGAGGGCCCTCTAACAAATTTATGGGGGACAGGATCTATTTATGGTTAACCTCTAAAACCTCTTCGGTAGTGACCCCCCCCCATATTCCGCCTGCCCCCCGTGCTGATACGTAGCATATTGAGTAGGTCTAATATCCCTGACATCGGCCGCTCATCCTTAATGTCACCCCAGCGCCCGAAACGTAGATTCCAGACGCGAGTGACAACAGACGCGAAGCCGGACGTCTTTGAAGTTGTACTTCATCTTATTCTCACAGCTCTGAAAAGACAAACATGATCGTTAGGTTAGACATCTCCACTCACAATCCGCATGGTCCATTCAAGGATACAAAACAGCAAAGCTGCAAGTTCATATAAAAGTCGACAAAGAAGCTGAATGCATGGGCAATTCATTCATCAGTGAAATACTGAGTGTTAACATGGCACCCTGAAAAATAAATAGAAATGTATTCAATACTGCAATTGAAACATTACAACATATGGCAAGCATTTTGACATGTTCCTCACCATGTCGTAGACATTCAGTATGACCGGTTCTCGCGCCATGCCTCCCGGCACTGACAGGTCCTCAGACAAGTCCTGCTGGTACCCCAGGCAGCTGGGAAACGTCATCCGACAGAAATCTCCTAGACCGCTAGACATCTACTGCAGACATTCCATACGACCTGGAACAGCACAGAAGGGGGATAAAATCGCAGCCCAGACAAATACAACAGACCAGCATTAACCAGTAAAGCTAACCAGTAAACCAGTAAACTCTTACTCCGCTGGACCAGCTGGTAGAGTATGATGAAAAACTCATTAGCTCTGGCAAAGTTAGTTTGCATCCCTTGACTGTGGTTGGTGGTCGCATTTTCACTAACCAGAAATACCTACAGTTGGTGATGGTGGGCCACAAGTACACCAGGGACTGGGGTATCTAGGGACTAGGCTCCCCATAGCTTATTGGAAAGTGTGTGTATGCCCTCCATGCTCCTTCCCTCTGTGGTAAAACAGGATGTTTGAGTAATCAGGTGAGATTGGGATTAGGTCAGCAAGCCAGAAAAAGCGCTGTGTCAATGCAGCACAAAATGTAAACTTTTGAGTCTGAATTATGCAAGTCAACTTCTTTTCTGCTATGTTGCAAGTTAAGAACATTTCCATTTTTTCAACATAAAAAATTCAAGTGATAGTGAAGGGAAGAACCCAAGATGGAGGCCAATTTTCCCCCAGGCCACCTTCCTTGAATGGCCACTGGAATCTGGACAATGATGAAATGACTTATTTTACTACATAGTCGTGATATCAGAGAACAGCTCACCTGTTCAGCTCACCTGTTGGGGTTCCCTGTCTCGCTAGGAAATACGCAGGTTATGGATATCAGAGTGAAGAGGAGAACCCACGGCAACGCAAGGCTCACCGATCGCCGTTAGACACTATGAAGTGCCTGACGGGACCGGAGATGAGAGCCTGCATGTTGTCAGACACTATTTTTCCAATGGTTGTAATTACAGTCAAGAACAAGGAATCGTGAGATATTTTGTATTATTTTTTACCGCTTTTTTTCCTTTTTTTTCTTCTTTCTTTTCTTTTTTGTCTTCTCTAGTTATTTATTTTTTCTATCTTTTTCTCCGCGGGTTTTCTCCTTTTTTTATCTCTCACGATTTAATGAATGTATGCATACAAAGCTTCCCCCAGTGAATCGGCCAGCATGGTTTTGAATGCATTGAGGTCATTTACAGCCACAACTCGGTCCGGGAGGGATAGTTCCAGGTCTCTACACATCGGCGCACTGATATGATTCTATTTCTGTAGCGTCAGTTTGAGCTCGGACATGACATAATTTTAACCTGTACCTCTTGTTCCCGGTCACGAGGGGCTATGTGCGTTAACATGGCTAGTGGCTCGATTAGTGCACTGAGCATGAAAAATTTTCAGTACCTTGAATTCAGATCGTCGCAAATAATCTAACCCGGACTGAATATTGGTAAGGCTCTCAGGAACGCGATTTATTAGATCCAAAGTGGACAAGCCCGAACCGTCGCCTCGTCCATGCTACCTCTGATCGGACTTCAAAGCAGGACGTAGGATTCCCCCCAAGTAGCCCAGACTATTACCATACACACGCAGCAGTATTCAATGATTGTCCGGACGCTGCGAGCTGAATAGAGCACAGGAAGTCAGGGGATCTGCCAAACTGTTGATTACAGCAGTTTTGAGGTCAGGACCAGCGGCTTTGTGCACGGCTGTGCGGCCTATATGCTTGCATGGAATGAAGTCGGAGTCAATCAGGACACCAAGATCGAGTGTGAGCTGGACGGGTTGGATCACGGAGTTGTTCAATTATTGATAACAGGGTGGTAGATATGAATGGAAATTTCCTCTGGAACCTGATCACCACACATTTTTTTCTGTATTTTAATGGTAGACACCAGAGACTGTCAGCAGTGCGTTTGTAGTATGGTTATATACATCTCTTGGCACACTGTGAATCGTGAGCGTAGTTAGCTTGGAGTCGTGTGCGGATTTCATAATTAGCTCTTAAGATCGTCCTAGTCTAAAGATTTTGTACTGGTCAGACTTATGATTGTTCGCTAGTGGTTAACAAACACCAGTGATTATAAGATTCGTGCCCAAGGACCGAGCCCTAGAGCACTCCGATATGTAACGATGTAGTGGGGGACTACTTCATTTACCTTTATCTGACACTGGACATATTACGGTCCAACAAGAAGTCGCTCGATCCTAGTGGAGGTGACGAGGTATGGATACCTATCGACGTAGGTGGTTGGGGAGTAATCATCGGATGAAACCCACGTCAAAGGCCCTGGCAAAATCAAACATAAGATTACGTTCGACCGACACTGCCATTATCAAGCCATTTTGACACATCATTATACACCAGGAGCATCTGTCCATTGTAGATCTGCCCGGAGCGAAATCCAAAAAACTGGGTGGTACAGTCAGGATATTGTTTGTCTTCAAGGTAAGCTTCAAGTGGCGAACTATAAACGCTCCAGCACTTGCAAGCTACAGATGAACTTATTGGCCTGTAGTTTAGGGGATCATACCTCGAACCTTGTTTTGTATATTGGAACGAATTACTGACGGACTTCCACGAACGGCGGGCAAAACGACATTTCACTGAGAGATGGTGGAACCAACTTGAATAGAGGGTAAGTCTAGGCTGAGTGCACAGTTCTTCAAACAAAAAGGGTGGAGGTCTATCGCCTTCCTGCAAGGGATTTGACATCGAAAGCCTGCAGCAGCCAGAACATCCTCAACACAACATCGGACAGGTGGCATCTGGTGCTGGACGACCTGAATGAGCGCAGGTCATTGTCAGGCGGATACGTACAAAACGCCAGCAAAAGCGGCAGCAAGGACTCGCCATAAGCCAGGGTCATCTGAAAGTTTCCATCGGCGAGTCGCAGTGGGCCGACACTGGGCAGCCTACTTTCTCTTCGGCGGAGTAGGAGTGGAATCCGTTTAGGGTTACTCTTGAGTCTCCTCGATTTAGATGTTTTCTCATATTCAGATCTGGCGGATTCAATCCGATAAATTTCGAAGTGCAACGGTTCGCAGTGAGAAAATACTCCCTCATTGCAAACGCTCGGCTTCAGTAGGACAAAGAGTTCTACCTAATCGGGCACCTTACAGTTTTATATTTTTCCCAAGCGTCTTTCCTTCTGCTCCGCAAGCTGCGTGGGGGTTCGTTTTCCACGGAAGTCTGGATGTTGGGCGCGAGGACTCGACGTTAGGGACGAAGTCATCAATGAGCGGGGTCAAAATTTCAATGAAACGATTGTTTGCACTGTCGATGTCGCGATGATTCAGTTCCAAGTCCCAGTTAACGTTGTGTAGTTCACGCAGTATGAGGTTGTACTTGCCCTTGTGCCATTTTCTACCTTTGTCGGGAAACAGTCTGATTAAGACGATCTATTTAAAACGAAACATAGTCGCAACATGATAGTGGCTAATGAGTCACATTTCCCCGGGTAGCGGGGGGGAGTACCTGTACAGACCCGACCCTGTCGTCTTCATGGACAGGATGAGTCCAAGGAAACGCTTACCAGAGCGTGGGAACGTAGGACTGCGTTGACCCATTGCGTCAGCCCAGGGACAACGATATAAACGCTCGTTAGCTTCTGTCTCTGATCGTGTGAAGATTGCAAGACGCGTTGGACAATTTGTGATTCACGGTATCCCCAAGACAGAGTTGGAGTAGGCTTTAAAGTCCCCTAAACTACGAACCTCCTTGCCTCACAAAGGCTAACAAAAAAATCATGCAGACACTGGGAGTCTTCCCTCGGGTGTGAGAGGACGGTGGCCGCGTAAACTGCAGCAATATTACTCATATCAAACTCAGGCAGGAGGTTTGGACTAACGTTCTCAGAATTGGTTTACTGAGCACACTTGAACCTCTGGTCGAAACGTTGCAACACCTTTCATGAAGGTAAAAACGCCACACCATGCTTAGCAAAGTGTGCCTGGGTGTACATGCGGACAACACTGTGAAGCTAGGATGTCAATGAAAGAGTTTGGCATTGAAACGCAAAAAGATGCGATTCTGTGACACAAAGATGTGAAAGCCTAGTGCTGTCTCACAAACTTTCCTGTACAAAAGGAAGTTCCTGATAAAGAGTTTACATTCTGGACTGGCCAATTTTTTAAAACCAAAAGTAGAGCTGCTAGAAGCTGGCGGGTAAGCCAAGCCTGCTTGTTGTGACCACTTCAGGGTGTTAGGTATGTATGGGTGGGTAAGGGAGGATCCAGCATCGGCTTCCGCGAGGTCAGGGATAGTGACCCGTTGGGCATCAGCATCATCTTCCGCAAGGTCAGGGATAGTGACCCGTTGGGGGCCAGAGCTGGAACTGGCAGGCAAGTCATGACTGCTGGTCTGTTGTTCACCAATCTTGTGGAGGCGTCACATGTTAACTGCTTTGCTGTCTGGCGATCAGGTCTGCATTCTATACAGTCCAGCAGCAGCACTCTTGCGTAGCAGCATCGCCTAGCCCCCATTCTCAGCCCTCTGTTGGTAGGTCAGGTCGCAGCGGCATGAACACTGAGCCAATAGTGGGTATGGATTTCTTCAGCTGCTTGGCCCTGTCAAGTGATCGTTATAAGTTCGAACATTCTCATCATGCACAACCTTTGCCACCATCAGAGGTCACTCTCGTGACGGAATTTTGACTCGATCCTCAGTAAGGGGTAGACTTTTTTAGTCTATCAGGTGGTCAAGACTAATCTCGAATCTTGACTAGCTGTCAGCGGCAGAAAACTGCACCCAGACCCCTGATGAATTCACGGGCAGGTTGCGACTTTCTGCTTGCATCCTGCAGCTTCGCCCGAAGGCTCCTCCCTGACCACTTTTCCTGGTACTCCTGTTTGAGAGGGGTGGAAGAGGTCTAGTGGTCCCAGGTTCCAGGGCAGTGCAGACCATCCGGACGGCATAGGTCTGGGTCACGGCAGGGCATCAGGTGTCGAGGCAATGCACTGTGGCAGCGGAACAGGCTTGGGTGAGACGCATGTGTTTATCTCACTTTTAAAGCTCCTGACTAGATTGCAGATCCCCTTTTACCACTTCCTGTGCGAGAGAGCTTATTGACCTCATCTACCATAATGTGTCTCAGTGCTACTGGTGGGGGAGCTACCTCTCTTTGTTGTATAGTCCAGGCGACATTTAGTGCACACAAATTTGAACAGAAGATAGCATTTTAATGCCTGAACAGTGGAGCATCACAGACCGTCAGTGGCCAGTGCACATCTGCCAGAGCACCCCTTTGATCAGCATGGCACACATGCTGAAGCCTGAGAGAAGTGGTGCATCATTTTGAGCAGCACCTCAGAGTCAAGAGATTTGATGACTGAATGTATCCGGTGGATCAGCTGCTCTTCAGTTGTGGCAGCCCAGCATCCTTGATACACATACTACTTTATCCTCCCCCACATGTCTTCTATAGGCCTCAATTGGGGGAAATTAAGCAGGTTGTCAGGGAAATGGAGTTGAACATTTACAAGTCAATTGATGTTATATTTAGGAATTAGGGTCGTGTTTATTTGTCTGAAAAATAGTGATATCATGCAGTTTTTTAATAACTCCAGACCAATAACGGTGATAGTAACCTTGAACCTTGATTACTAAATACTGTGCATTAGACAGTAGAACGACAGGTACCTTAGCTGAAGATTAGTTACCTATGTCATTGTGGCACCCAATAAATTCAACAAGTATGAGTACCTACTATTTTTATTTTTATCTGTTAATTTATTATTCAAAAGACTTTCAAAGACCTCACTGAGGACTTTTAAGAATGGCCTTCAGCAGCCTCAACCAGTTCCAACTTCAAGGTATTATATACAACTTATGTGCGCCCACACCTAGATTACTGCCCTGTCAAGCCGTCGGACCATTTATGGTACAAGATTTTAAGCCCTGGAAAAGGTTACAACGCCGAGCGGACTAAACTTGTGCGTGAGATTAGGCACCTACCGTTCCAGAACGTCTGAAAGTACTTGGGATCCGAGTATGGAAGATCGAGGGCTAAGAGAGGAGATATGATCGAAACATATAAAATTTGACTGGAAAGTTGCTGTCCGGATCCCAACCAGTTTTTCGAGAAGAACCTAGATGACAGAACCGAGGGCACCATCTCAAGCTCAAGAAGAGAAGATCCACAACCAACTACGAGCCAAGTTCTTTGCCACAGAGTGTGACACCATGGAATGAGCTACCAGAAGAGGCTTGTCAGCAACATCCACCAACACTTCCAAAATCGTTTCTTGACCGACATCAGGAAACAAATGATACAACCTTCACTGATCAAGACTGTCATATTTGATAATCAAGATGTGGGCACTGAATTAGACCTTGTCTAAACCCAGCCCACAACGCCAACCTAAAGCCTAAACCTAAAAGAATGAAAGACTGGCGAATTAAACATATACGTTACCAGTGTAAAATTCGCATGTTTTACTTAAACATACGACCGCTCAGTCAGATGAGAACCAAAGAAGTTTCCTTTTCAGGTTACACTACAACTAGCAAGACAAATGATCTTAAGTGCATCTGCCACAGGAAAATATCGTGCATATTGGTGAAAAAATGTACAGGGAAATAAGACTGAACGAACGAGCTAATGTCAAACTCACAAGCGAAACTAAACATAAACGGATCTATGTGATTCATTCTCAATGGTCCCTTGCCCGTCAGTAAACAAGTCATGTTTCAACTATTGCGCACCAGAGACGGGAAAAAATGTTCCTAAAATGCTGCTGACATTTTCTACTTACTGCAGCGTTTTACTATGGATAACAAATACCATTCATTTTTTTCTCATGAAACACCTTCCATTTCCATTTCTCCTCCATGGTTTTACTCAAGGTCTGTATAAATATATAAATAGTTTTACTAAGGTGGAACCGAGTGCGCCCTCGCGGCCTCAAAAGGGCCCTTCCCGTACGTTGAAAGCCCCCCAAATAAATAAAAACCTAATGGATTTCGACTACTTTATTTTGTGATCATCACCTTTTTTCTTCAACCTTTGATGAACTGGATTGGACCAGGACCATCAGAGAGGCCCATGAACCAGGAACGTAGTCAGGATTTCGCCCAGGAGGGGGGGGGCTCAAAGGGGGCCATTCTCGAGCGTTGAAAAGGCCCTTTCCCGAGCGTTGAAAGGGCCCAGTAGAACGGATAAAAGGTCTGCTCCCTCCGTACTGGTGAGGGGCCCATTTGGCATTTTCATGGGCCCTTCTGACCCACCCAGGGGACCTTTCGGTCTGATCAAGGGCCCCTCTGACCTGCACAGGTCAGAGGGGGATGGATCTGGATCTAGGGGCCTTCCAGCCTGCTCGGGGCCCTTTCGACCTGGTAAGGAACTGCGCTGGCTGCTTTTTCGCCCTACGGACATGCTCAGGGGCTCCTCCGACCTGACCAGGGGCCCTCTGTGCTGGCTAGGTGCCCATTCGACGTGTTCAGGGGGCCCTCTGACCCGCTCAGGGGCCCTTTTGGATTTTCCAGGGGCCCCTCTGATATGCACAAGGCTCTTTTAACCGTCCACGGGGCCCTCTGGTCTTTCAGAGAGGGCTCTGGTGACCCTCGAAGTGCTCGAAACTATCTCGAAATTCGAAACTAAGAAAATGTCGGCGCGCGCAGCGCGCCGAAAAGGGCCCACCGGGCCTCCATTTGGGGGGGGGGGGGCGCCTCCGCCGCCCCCTCAAGGCTACGTGCCTGATTAGCGGTATATTATTTATTATTAAATACTTATATTATTATTCGTGGCAGGCACAATCAATGTTTTGTTCCAGTCCTGACAACTCGATACAAATAAATATATATTTTTTGGGGATCACTTTAAGCCATTGATCTCTAGTTATATATAGAGGTCAATGCTTTAAGCATTAAAATGAGTGAATACCCTCATTAATTGATTAACTTTTCGCTTACGATCGTGAATAACAGCACTATCGCCACTACAGATAAATATTTAACGTCATACCAGCTCCCACAATTTGTCCTAGCATGTGCCAACCTATGACTATCACGTAACATTAACCGAAAACGTAACTCCTAAATGCTCCATTGAATCTAATAACATTATTCGGATTCAACAAAACCTCATACCCCTTTACTGGATCCACGGTCCGACAATTCTAGTTCATGACAATCGAATTTTGACATATCTTATGATCACCAACAACCACGCATTGTTAAGACTAGTTTATTTACATTTTACGCCGAAGTGGCTGCAAGCACCAGTGCACGAGCCGCGTCGCTCAAGGTCGGGGCCGACGGCTGGCGCGCGACCGACCGACCAGGGCAGCACCATTGTCAGTAACATCAGGCAGCCAACACTCCTCCACGAGCACACAGCGCCACACGCCGCCAGTTGTACTTGCATTCGTTGCCGGGTCAAAGATCTACAAAAATAGCGCAGCCTATGCGGTTAGTTGCCGGTGAGAGCAGCGCGGGCACGAGACGACGAGGGAAGAGCGCCACAGGACGGCTGGCAGGGGCCGCGCCTCGGACCGCACAGAACGTCGGCACACGAGCGGCACACAGCTGCAGGCACCACCGACTCACACAGTACACACATCCACACCGCGACACGAGCACACGAGCACGCGATCCCGCTGGCCGCTAAAGCAGCGGGAGCCGACACAGACACACACACACACAAACCACCGCCGCTACAGGCATTAAAACGGGCAAATATGGTGATTAGATCGGTTAGATACTGTGACATGCTGCAGTAATGACGACCTATATCGCGTCGGCTGCCGTGCGTTCCGTACAACCGGATGTGTGCACACTCGGTTACCGCTCCTCTCTCAGCTGCTGCCACATTTCCCCAGCTGCTGCCATATTTTCTCAGCTGCTGCCATATATAACCGGATGCGTGCACAATCCGTTACCGCTCCTCTCTCAACTGCTGCCATATTTTCTCCGCTGCCGCTATTGCTCAGAAGTCCGGCGTGGGTGAAGCTGCAATGCGGTTTTATTAGCTGTGTTTCGGTGAGCGGGAGACGGTCGGTCAGAGCGACTGGTGGCGGCACCGGACCTAAGAGACTCCTCTCAGTCGCTGCCGAGGGTCTGGGAGGCAGCTTAACCTCCACTCAGCAGCAGCGGGCGCCTGAACCGACGTTGCACACGTTCCGCCTCAGTCCGACTGACTAGCCCGTTAGCTACACTCCAGCGCCGCTCCTACACACGGTTATCACGGTGACGATGGGCGGACGCCGCGAGAGGGCGCGACCCTCCTCTCAGTCGGCGCGGCACCGGTCCAGCCAGCCGCTGCGGCGCTGCCCAGCAAGGCACTCTCACTCGCCGGTGAGCGCGGAGACCACCGCGCCGCACGCACTGCCACTCGGGAAGCACAGATTCACTCTCACCACACTCGCGAAAAACCGTCCACATAACAAACAGTCAGTTACACGTCGTCACGCCGCATCAAAAAAAGGTCACACCGCGGGATATCGCACCACTCTGGCGAACCCCAGCCCACATCGACACCAGCCCGCACCGCGGGACACCGCACCCGATTCGCACGCGCACCAGTAATTCGCACGCGCACCAGTAATAGTATAGATTAAAATTTCAACAATGCACAGCGCGACTGCCGTCGCGTGCAATAACGACATATACATACAGCGTGCGCTCGCGGCCGAGCGGCCGTCGTCGCCACTGCACCGGCCACAAATACATGCTCACGCCGCCGCCGGGCGTCCAGCACCACCTCGTTCAACGCGTGCGTCCGTCAATTCACTCAGAGTCCAGCGGCGCGCACCGCCTACCGCCAGCCGCCGGTCAGCTTGTGGAAGAGCTCGTGGTCGAGCGTCTGGCTCGAGTCCTTGGAGCGCATCTGGAGGAAGATGTAGCCGCCGATGAACTCGTGCACCACCTTGCAGTCGGACGAGAGGCACTCGAAGACGACACTCTCCTCGTCGAACTGCACCATCATGTGGCGCACCTCCCAGTTCACGTTCCACGCCTGCCGGGACAGATGGAGCCGGGTCACACGTGGCACGGATTGAGTGGACAATGACGGACTGCATCAGTCCCTATTACCCAGTGGTCACAAATCAGGCAGATTCGTGGTGAACGGCAGACTTGCTCCATACATCACTCACACCGCCTGGTTTAGTTCTCGCTGTAAATGTTTACTTTTAACCATGACATCAATATAACGATACATTATTGATGCGTGATGCAGATATAATAAAGCAATACAATGGCACGGCGATACTTCGCGTCAACCCACTCGGAGTCCCCGGCCTTACCTTCATGGTATTGTAACGCCAGGTCTTGAGGTGTCCGCCGCCCAGCTCCATGCGCATCAGCCGGTTGAAGGCGATGCCGAGCAGCTCCTCCCGCTTGGCCTTGAGGAACTTCACCACGAAGTAGGTGATGCCGAACTCGGGCAGCGCCCTCCACGATTTGATGTAGTTCATCTTGGACTCGATCAGGTTGCAGTTCGAGACGTTAGCGTGCGCCTCCAGAATCCGCTGGTGCAACTGCGGGGAGTCGGGGGTGGGGAAGTTGAAGTTTGGGGCAGAAAGGCCAGCTCACAGCGTGCGGATACGACAGTGCAGCTTTATATGTGAGGCGGGTTGTTCGCGAGAAATAAAACAGATCTGTCAATCATACGGAGAGATGTCTGGAATCGGATGCTGTCAATCCAGCCTAGAGACTAATAGCATTCTGTCCGGACAAGACAAAGAGCTCACGCTGATATAATCGGGTAATCGCATTCAGTGACGGAACTACCGGCCACTGAGGGCGATACCATCAGGAGAGCAGCAAACACGTCACGATTAAGCCGATTTCGCCAATTATAACTAATGCCAAAGACGAAAATTCAGGCATAGCAAGACTGGTCCTTATATGTTTCACAAGCACTAAGCACTAAACAGGAATTTGTCAAACCGACTATCACGAATTCCTAAACTGTCTATCTCACTGTGCGCTACCGCTGATAGTTTGCTGAAAACATCACAACATAGATATAGGGACTTAACTCCAAACCACGCACGTCACCGGTAAAATAGAACACGCCAAAGGGCAAAGTCGGTATGGGCGTCACTGTTGCCATGACAACAGTCGGGATATCAGCCAAGCGCCCGGTCAAGCATGTTGTGGGCGCTTAACCTCAGCGAACCCAACACACAAACACGCACAAGCACACGCACACCAGCCAACCTATCCGTGCTGTCCAGGTTTTTCGATGTCTCATTACAGACTACACTGTGTTGAAGATGAAGCAAAAGTCTATGCTGACAATTTCCAAATTAATTTGGTGGTCGATTGTCGGGCGTCACAAACTTGCTCTCATTTGCTACAAGTGCCGCTTATGACGCCAAACAAACCAGGAACATGAATCGTTAATATACTATGAATTTTCAATGGCAAGTGAAATCTTGCGATGCCACTTTAGAGAATGACTGATTAAAATCACTTTTATTACTGCAAGCTATCGCAGACATTGCTCAACAGAACTGGACATGCTCCTGGATGCGTCAGCTGATTCCAAGCCAAACACTCCCAGTTTTACCGACGCCTGTCGCCGACACCCCTGACAGGAGCCTCCCTGTGGGAACAGAATGTGTGAGCCGCTGAGCTGTATGTTAAGACCAAACAGCACGGACGGATAGAACGGGGGAGAAACGGACGACTGATAGCAAGATATACCGTAACAGGACAGAGAAGAACCCGAGTACGAACAAAACGCACACAAAACGAAAAATCCGTGGACATGCACAAATGCTGAAGAGAATAAGAGGGAACTACGTATGCGGTCAAATCACATCTACGTTGAACAGGATAGAACCAAGTATGCGATACAATGAAATGAGACATACACGCGCAAGATAAGTAAACATAGAATAAAGAAGAATCACTTACACGTGCAAAACACGAGGAGAGAACAGATTACAACTTGGACAAGAGAAAGAACCACATAAACCCCAGGCGCATCACGCACACGGTGAGATGATGATCAGCATTCCCAGAACACCCCTTCCACAGCTGATCACATCCCTGTGCAATATCCCACACATACACTGGCTGCTGTCTAGGCCCACTCAGAGACAGTGCAACGTGCACAGCACACCTTCCGACTACACACATCAATGTTCAGGTGTCACAAAATCCGTCAAGCCACGTCTCCGCTCTTTCCCAACTCCTCTTTCCCCCAACTCCATATTCTAACTCTTCCCGTCAGTTTCCTTCTCTCCACCCCTACCCCGCCCTCCGCTCAGTCCCAACCTCTCTTCCCACGTGTTCACCCTCACCTTGCTCTTGAGTTTCTTGATGAAGCGCGGCGGCACGTAGTCCTCGGGGCTGATCTCGAGGCTCTGCGGGTTGATGATGGGCGTCTGCGCCGGCCGCTGCAGCTTCAGGAAGCCCTGGATGCTGTTCACCTCCTGTTCGTACGAGGCGTCCGCCATCGTCTTGCCCTTGGCGCCCAGCCGACAGGCAGCCATCCAGCGGGCGTATTGCTGCTCCTGAGAGGGTGGAGGTGTTTGTCAGGGGATGATCTAGCGGAGCGAAGGGAAGAGATAAGACACTGATTCGGCTCCTGAGAGGCGGATGCGAGGGACAGGCGCTGATCCTGAGGGAGTCAGGGGAGGGAAGAGACTGTTTCTGAGGGGACAGGGACAGTGACGTTTGTTCTACGAGTGAAACACAAGAAAGGGAAGTTAAGTCTGGAAAGTTAGCCCCATGACAGCTGGATATATTTTACCAGCATGGGCAATAACTCAGAAAGGCAACTCAGGTGCGACATACATAAACACATTGAAATCTTCATCAGCAAGATCCCTATCTTGCCAGCAAGACGCAATTGGCCGTCCTCTAATATCATCAGCAAAGTGGCACCGACAGCAGAAAAACGATTTCATCCCAAGTCTTGACTAAGACCATTCATCCACTCAGTACCCACCGCGCTGCAATCCATCTTCGAGCAACGACACACTTAACGTGCAGTTCTTACGCGGCGCTATTTTATATCAGCTCACGCCATGCTGCATCAATTTGTCATTAATCAATCACCGCCCATGCGACAGTAACAGCACTCAGCACCGTCTTAATATTAAGCAGAGCCAGCTGCTCCCCAGCAATCCAAACACAACGCGTCCAACGGTAACAAATAAATCGAGCCAACTGTCGCGGAGAAGCCGGTGTTTCCTGCGCTCCGCGTAACAGATTGACCGAAAACTGCCGGTGAGTCAGGCCGCTGATGGTGGTGGTAATGACTATGGTGACGTTTAAGGCAAGGAAGATCATTGAAAGCTGCATACTATATATGTCTGAGCCTTCGAAATTCTACAGCAAGTTTCAACAATCATGTCTTTTTCCTCGAATCAACATGTTTACTTGAATAAAGCTAAAACAGAGGGTTTTCGAAACACTATCAATTATCAAACACACTTTCTTCCGTACATACCAAGAGCTGGATTAAAATACCCAACCCTACACTTTTCCAAGTCCTTTATTGATAACAGTATCCTTATGCGTTCCCCTCATTCCACACAGCTTGAAGACGTACCGAATCGCATCGGATGACCATGTCGGTCATGCCCTCGGGCGACGGCACCTCCAGCTTGATGCCGAACTTGTTGCTGGCGATCACCACGTCCGGTGTGACCTCGCAGCCCTTCAGGTTCACCTGAGGTCACAGATGGACACTGGACAGGTCAGGGACAGGGCAGACGAGTGACCGATGAGAGCACAGGACAATGAGCGTATTGTCCTCGTAGAGTGATAGCGAAGAGACGGCTCCCTGTTGTGGCATAGCATAATGTGGACGACCAAATCTCAATCAGCATTCGTAAAATGGCTTTCCCTTGACACAGTCTAACGACATTTCTAGTTAGACTGTGTCCATAATTTGAGCGAGCATTTAGCATTCATCGAATGCCGAAATCTAAAGCGGCAACGCCTTAGTAACTGAGTACAATGGCGTATCACAATGCACCACATTCAGTAGCACAAAAGGCGAGGAGCCCGCTCTTCACATAATGCAAACACGCAACACCGCATCTAAAAAACCAAAGCTGTACAGGCTCGATACATCATGGGTGGCATAAATCATGATCAGCCTCATTACAAACATCACGAGGCAATGACAGACGTCATTACATTCTACACAAGGATGCTGCTGCATTGCCGCACCCCGTTGACAACACCGAGTCAGAGCCATATGGTAACACTGCGTCATCGCCATCTGGCAGCGGTACGTCGTCACCATCTGGTAAGCCCATGTCAACATGGGCCTGCCCCGTCCTCACGGTCGGAATTCAGCCACTCAATTCTCTAGGGACAGCTCAGAGCACCTCTCGACTCTATACAAAGGCCAGGAAATGCACGTCACTTCTCAACTAACTCTTGATGTCGATA
The DNA here is from genome assembly GCA_014673585.1 of Semibalanus balanoides. NCBI lineage: Eukaryota > Metazoa > Arthropoda > Thecostraca > Balanomorpha > Balanidae > Semibalanus > Semibalanus balanoides. The sequence continues at coordinate 55,177 of VOPJ01006361.1, forward strand.
ACGAAGCCTTGACGACCGCACAAAGAACGTTGGGACGGCGATAACTAAAGACTGACCCTGAAGGCAGGCTCCTGGCCGACGTCGTCCCGCGCCTTGTACAGGTAGAGCATCAGGTCCTTACACACGAACCAGTACCGCTTGTAGCCCTTCAATGTGAACTTCTTCGGCCTGAAACGGAATGGCTGGGTAACGGATCCGACTTCACTGTGGTGTGAGGACAGGCACGAGCCTACGTGCTAAGGCTAGAGAGACTCGGCTGCAAACGGACCGGGGATTAAATGTCAACTGCTAACGGTAGGCCGAGGAAAACGACGCCGGGCCATGAAGTCTGAATTCGGCTGTGCTATCTAACATGACAAGAGGTAAACTTATACGTTTCAAAAGCAATGAATATATCGTTTTCATAAATGAATGAACAGTAGTTGAAGGCATGAGTGCAAACGCACCCTGTAATGCATTGCACTGAAACACCATCGACAGCCAGTTTGCAGGCGTGACACAACGCTAGGGATTTAGATGCCGATACACGATGAATCCAATATAAAACGAAGGCCTGTACAAAACGATAGTCCATGAGATATCCAGGTAGCCTGACAAAAGTGGGAACTGCATAATATCGGGATGAAAGCTATGCTAGTCGTTTTGTATACCCTTCCCGAAAAGCCACAGCTTGTCAGTAACTTGTTTTAAGATAATACACCATGCTCACCTGAAGAACCTCAGGTAGTCTGAGAGCTCCGGGATCTGCGTGATGTCGCCGTTGCCGTTGACGTGGGAGCCCTCCAGCTTGACCTGGAGGTCGTTGAGCGCCGAGTCGATGTCGTCGGCGCCCAGCGTGGAGTCGTTCAGCTCCGGCTGCGGCTGACTGCTCTGCAGATTAACCTGCAGCTAGAGACGGGAAGGCGGCGGTCAGATGAGAGAAAAGAGAGAGGCAATCATGCCGTGCAAAGGAAGAACCGTGTATGTAAATTGCCCGAAAACCGTGGCACACGTGGTTGTTCTTTTGGATGGCTGAATAGCTAGCGGTGGAAAGCGACTGGTCGCGACACACACTGTGCGAAGGAAGGACCATGTATGTAAACTGCCCGAAAACCGTGACACACGTGGTTGTTCTTTTGCACGGCAGAATAGCTGGCGGCGGAGAGCGACTGGTCGCGACACGCACTTGCTGCAGACGCGCACACAAACAGCGTACCGACGTTAACAAAACAACAACCTCCACCTGCAACATATCATCCCTCCTGCAGAGATGGACCGAGTTTTAACTCGTCCCATTCAGCACACCCAACCCACAGCAAACACTGCACCACGCACCCACTCAATGTCCTGCACGTTTTCCCTGCCTTATCCTCTTCTCCACCTCACACCAGTAGTGGGAGTATTACCTGGAGTCCGCCGAAGAGCTTCCCCACTAGAGGTGGCAAAAGTTGATATTTTTGGGACCCAGACCCGACCCGGTCCCAAAAGCTGAAAAATGGACCCAGTTATACCCAATGCAAGGCAAGTTTGGACCCAGGCGCAGGAGCGGACCCACCTAGTAAAATGTTGTCTTCGCAATAATATTGACAAAGCTGCCCACTCTACAGTTTGTGGGCAAGTAAAATTACTATTGTACTGCGAATACATACAGGTCAGATTGGCCAACAGCACAAAGAAACCTGCGTTCAGTGTCCTACTTTCGTAAATACAGCCATTAAACATAAGTTGGACCCAGTCTGACCCGTATCATTTGCGAGACCCAGTCTTGCGGACCAACTGGGTCCAGACTGGTCTAGAGACTTGGTTCCTCGGGTCCACGTTTTGCCACCTCATATTCCCCACCTCCACACTAGTGGAGTATTACTGGGAGTCCGCCAAAGCTTCTTCTTCCGCAGCTCACACGGAGGTGAGTATTACCTGGAGTCCGCCGAAGAAGACTTCTCCTTCTCCACCTCACGACTAGTGGAGTATTTACCTGGAGTCCGCCAAAGCAGCATCTCCTCTTCGGTGCAGTCGATCTCCTCGTTGAGGATCTGCCACTTGGCCTGCTCGTACAGCATGTTGATGCGCACGGCGTCGTACTTGGGGTCCAGGTCGTAGAAGCTGTAGAACTTGAAGCGCAGCATCAGCGTGTCGTACTCGCCGATGCCCTGCTCCATGACAGACAGGGACGAGTCCAGCCACCTGCGAGGAGAAGGAAGACGGAGGCCGTTCACAGTGACAGTCTCCATTGTGATCGAGGGGACTATAGCCAGCATGGATAAAGGTTAACGAAGGTTTATACAGCTGAGAGTTGAGCTGGTGAGCAGGCCTGCCAATCAATAAATCAAAGATGGTAGATTTACCGGTTGCTAACAGGGGAGCACAGGAGGTTTGGTTTCGATTTAGGACAAGAAGGTTCTATTTTTGCGTTAGGGAATGTAGGAGGTTTGGGTCCTAAACACTCCCATGGCAGCTAGATTGAGGGCTCATGTTTGTTTTCTCGTACCCATCCGGTATGCCCGTCGTCAGGGCGCGGGGTCGAACGATCCACTCTCAACAACAAACACTTCACCGAACTTCACCCCTATCTATCTAGGAGGCCGGTACACGGGGGTCGGTCATGAGGCCAGGGGGCCGTCCACCGCACGTGACATCAGACAAACTCTTCTCGGGGGGAGAGAGGGAGGGTGCAACAGGCACGAGTGGCGGAACAAACAACAGGACACCGTGACCGCAGTCGGCGCCGAGCTGCCGGCACTGATTGACGCAGTAGGTACTGGCCGGGAGCGATAAGGCAAGACGGGGAAGCCCGGAGACTAGGTGGGGGGTTTGGGGGGATGCTAAAGCACATAGCCTCTATAATAAAAGCCTCAAGCCTCTATAAGCCTCTAAATCAATGAGGTCACCATGAGGTCGACAGTACAAACACTAAGATAGGACGTATAGGTAGAATTACAGCATAAAAATACACTCGGCTAAAACACCGCTGCTTGACCAAGTCATTTTTTCCAAGTCACAATGACACCGGCAAGGCATTTTACACAGCGTCTCTCCAACACCTCATTGACCACAGCGTCTCCCTACACCACCAGCCCCACCGCACACTCACGCGACGTTCATGCGTGCCCTCTCGAGCAGCGTGTGTGGATGCACCATGAGCCGCTTGGCCTGTACGGCGGGCACGATCGGGCTGTGGATCAGCCCGGAGTCGAGGCTGTCCAGGCTGCTCATGGTCATGTTGTGCGCCGGGGAGCCGGGGCCGCCCAGGGTGCTGTTCATCGTGTTGTACGGCGAGTGGGAGGCGTTCGAGCGCCATGTACCGCTCTGTGGGGAGACGCGGAGGTCAGGTCACGGCGGGGTCAGGGAGAACAAACACGCACGTCAGGTCAGACAAGCAGGTCAGGTCACGTGCCGTCATGTCAGAGACGCAGGGGTCAGGTCAGGTCGCGTCTCACGGGTGGTCAGTCTAGAGGCACGTCAGGTCAGGGCGGGTCAGGTCACAGTTCACTGGTGGCCGTCTTGGACATACTGGGTCGCACGCGACCAGCACTGATTGACACTAACTCTACTAGAATTAGCGATAATTCTACTAGACTTAGCGATTCACCACGCCAGAGATTTAACAGTCGAGTCATTATCTCTGTAACTGGGTCGGCGGCAGCAGCTCCGCACGTATTCACCACTCGCGCATGTCACATTGTCACAAACCAGGTCAGAGGAGGTCAAATGACGCAGCTCGGTTGCCGCCCACCGACACACAAGCCGATCAAACGTCACCGCTGGAGAGCACATTAGCAATGGCTTTCAACAGCGAACTCGGCCGGCGCTGACGCAACATCTGCCCGACGACGTCGCTGGCACCCGCAGAGGTCAAACTCCTCCTAGACCACACCCCAGTTCAAGGTCAGAAGCCGGCGACCGACCGACGTGGCTCGCGAATCCGCCCGCCGGACGAGACAAAAGCAGGCGCCGACCCGAAAGCGGGAAACATGCGTCGGCAAACGACCACCCCGGCAGCGGGAAATGCAGGCGGCGCGGCGTATTCACTGAGCTACACCTGAAAACGTGCCTCCCTGACTCCGCCCCGCCCGCAGTCGAACGCCTCCCTATGGCGGCGGTCCATGGGCGAATCGCGCTGGCTAATGTGTATGTTGTATGACCGGTCACGTTCGCTGTGATCGCGGCGTGCCGCGGGTGCGCGCGCACACAGACCGACGTGCGCAGAGCTGGAGGAGGGCTCGAGGCGAGGCGAGGTGAGGCGGGGCTGGCAGCGAGGCAGCGGGCCCGTGACGCTGCACATCCGTGCCCCGCCACCGGCCCCGCCACGAGCCTCGCTTCGGGCCGACGCATGCATCATCAACGAGACAGGCTGGCATTCCAGAGCATTCCAGCGATCAGTGAAGCCGCTGCTCGTCACTGCCGCCGCTGGGCTGATGTGTCGAGCCGTCGAGCCGTCGAGCGATCGGCCGAGCGACTCCGAGGTACACATGTTCCGGGGCGCAGTCACTCCTTATCCAGTTACCGATAGTCGCCCCCAATACGAGGCCAAGCTACTCGAGGCCACTTGAGACTGACTCAATGGGGCGACGGTGGGAGCTGAAGCTGCTATCTGACAGACATATGGGTGCGGTACCGGGCTGAGTGCCCGGACGTAGTAGACAAAATAATCCCCGCGATCTCCGTTACCCGCAGTGTGACAAATAGACTGAGCTGGGCGGCAGCGGCGGCAGGAGACGCGACAGGAGACGCGACAGGAGACGAGGCAGGAGACGAGGCAGGAGACGAGGCAGGAGACGAGGCAGGAGACGCGGCAGGAGACGCGACAGGAGACGCGACAGGGAACGCGACAGGGAGACGCGACAGAGACCGCGACAGGAGACGCGACAGGAGACGCGACAGGAGACGCGACAGGAGACGCACAGGAGACGCGACAGGGAGACGCGACAGGAGGACGCGACAGGAGACGCGACAGGCAGACGCGGACAGAACGCGACAGAGACGCGACAGGAGACGCGACAGGAGACGCGACAGAGACGCGACAGGAGACGCGACAGGAACGCGACAGGAGACGCGGTGGAGACGCGTCGGAGACGCGTCAGAGACGCGTCAGGAGACCGCGCAGGAGACGCGGCAGGAGACGCGGCAGGAGACGCGGCAGGAGACGCGGCAGGAGACGTTCCGAGGAGACGGGGGATGAAGCAGCGTTCTTCACATTCCGCGGCGAGCTGAGACGCAGCCGACGAGCTAATGAATAACACGGGCAGGCACCGGCACCGGGACGCGAAGGGGTAGAAATTCAGGGGCCCGTCTCATGAATACAGATCACCATGCACACAAATTGGCTGGTAGGCTGAGACCGAGGCATCCGTATCTGAGCCTCCAGTGCCTGCTCTATCCTCGCCTACCCACCGCTGGGCCCCAAACAGGCCCCGTCCTATGATGATGATTGGGGTTTAAGGGCGGGCCGACAACTAAGGTCACATGCCGCCTATAGGCCCCGTCCTACGCAGCAGCCGTGGCCCCGCAGCTGGTTAAGGCCGATAGCCATAGTGGCGATGTGTTGACGTGCAGTGTTCGCGTGTTTCGTCTGTGCCGCGAGTGAGACTGCGCCCACGTGTTGCACGCCCTCGCCCACCCACCGCCATGACATGCAACACGCCAGCGCCCAAATGATGCAAAATTGGCTGTCCCCGCCCCGGCGACAGGCAAAAATCTGCAAATGGGCCGGCATTGCGGCGAACACTGGCTGGAGTTGGATGAATAATTCAGCAGGTTAGTCCTGGGCGTTTGCGGGGCTGGACGGACGTCACAGCATCGGGGCATCAATCACAGTCGCGCCGAAACCATGTGCGAACGGCTCCAGCAGCCAATTTGGAGCGGTCTGGTCTCTGTGGCGTTCAGCCTGTGATGGCTTTTATAAATTAATATAATGGATGTTCTAATCTGCTTTGTTTGTTTATTGGGTTTAAGGCGCGCCGAGACCTTTGGCCCAATTTGCACTCTATTGATTGCTAATCTGGGCTAACCCGTTAGGTTAAAGTTCCGTGCTGGGAAAGATTGAGTGGGCGCTGAGCTATACCGTAAGAGCTCATTTGGGAGACACCTGCTACATAATTTGACGAAATTTGCATGATTCACTACACTACCATTACATTAAACGCAATGCGTGGAAATTGAACCACCAGCGCCCCAACATTCAAATATTCAACATAAAATCGGGAAATATTGCCGGTCACAGGAACAACATTCTACCTCGCCTGCACAGGTGCGCGTCTCTCAGGCTGTACCGTGTGTGCCTGTGCGTGTCTGCGCGTCGCCTGTGCGTCTGTCACTCCACGCAGAGTGTGAGTGTTGCACCCCGCTGGCCCGTCACCCCGCCGGCGTCGTCACCGCCGTTACCCCGTCAATGTCCGCGGCGACGCGTCCGGGGCGACAGATCTGGAGCAGACAAATAAACAGCGAGGTGCGGCGCCTACAATGGCTCCGGTGAGCCGCGGCCGGCGACCCCGCTCCTCCGCCACCGCCCGGGGCGGGGGCGGGGGCGGGGGCGGGGGCGGTCAGAGGCCCGCACCGGAAGTGGGACTGCTAGGTGAGCGACCCTGGGCTTTAGCCCCCTTTTTGTGTCACTTTAAAACGGCCAGCTGTGACCTTCAATGGTATAAACAGCCAGCGCGACGTGACGCATTTACGGCGTCCGTTTTTGGCCAGATGTCTGCCGTAGTCGAGCCTATCGCAGGCAGTGGCTGGCGGTTCACAACCTGTGTGACCAGCACTAATTACATAAGCCGGGCTGGCGTGTCCCTGAGCCCTGCGACACATTACACTGGTGCACAGCGTTATCTTCGTCAAACACGGGGGTCGGGTTGCAGCTACACCATAACTATAAGGATGACTGCTCTGTTGACAAAATAAACTAGGGATATAAAACTGGAGCGACTCCCGTCCTGGCGTCCCACGGTTGCCAGGCAGGACCGGGCTTTACACGAGATCAGCTACGCGTTGACAGGAGCGAGGATCTAGCTTAGGCTGGCTTGGGAACAGCGAACATGCTCTGGGAAACAGGTGGCTCTGCATGAAGCGACGGCCGGCCTGAAGCCAGACCAAACAAACCAAACAACAGACGCTGTCCCATGAGAGGGTCGGGAGAGAGCTGAAGCGGACAGCGAGGCCCTCAATCGTGCAAGGCCCCTCAGCCCCACCCCACCCCGCAAACGTAAACACAGCGCCGCCATCCGGCCGGTCACCCATGTCCTGCATGAGAGCATGGCGTGACGAGCGGCGACCACTCATCGCAGCAGCCAGTCATCAGCCGACCGGTCTGTCGGAGAAGCGGCGGAGAAGACGACGCCACACCGCTCTGACCAGCCGTGACGTCACGTTCAACCCAGCCGGACAAAGACAGTCAGTCTCCCGGCGGCGACGGAGACCACAGCGGGACCAGCAGGAGCGACACGTCTGCATTCAGTGCCGCCGCGGACCACCCGACACACGTCACGGCGCCGCCGCGGACCACCCCACATGCGACCCCGTACACCCACACCCCGAGCAGAACAAGCAGCGTTCCCGGCAGAAGCGGACAGGCACGACCCACCCAGCGACCCGGCAGCAGCAGCAGCCCGAGCGACGCTCCCTCCTCCGCGGCGCGGACGGACGGAGCGGACCACCCGAGCGGTCACAGCGGACCGCCGGCCGGTCACAGCGGACCCCCGGCTACCTACTCCAGATGGCGTGAATGGCGACCGAGGCGTCGACGGAAGGCTGTGGTCCCAGGGCGGAGGAGTCTGGACGAGCGGCGATGACGGCAGCCGCGGCCGCTGCTGGCACGACAGGCGACGTCATTCGGTGACATCATCACACTCACCGCACACAGAGTTAGCACACACTCACATGCTCACAGCTGCACAACATAGTGATGAATTACAGTCTCTGAGGAGGACGCTTTATGCAGAGAGCAGCAGGTTTATCTAACGTCAGCACAAAGAGATTAGCGACTGCATCTGCACATAATAATAACTCAGAAGCGAGGTCAAGCATGCTTTACTAATAGAAGGCCGCAACTCTAAGAAATAAGACACACAACAAGCTTTATACATCAAACATTGGTCATGCAGCATCACAACATCACACAATGATTATCACGATCGAAGGCGCGGCTCTCCACACGCCACAGTCGCGGCGTTCCCGCGGCCCAAGGACAGGCCTGTTTACAGCTGACGTCATTTTGTGGTGGACCGAGGGGCCGCCCTTGCAGCAGCCCGCGCCGGCCTCAGTGCAGCGGCCGGTGCAGATGTAAATAGCGCTGCCAGAACCGGTCCCACCAGGCCCACTGGGGCTTTCCCGGAACCGTTGACCTCTTGGAGAGCGTCCCGAGAGTCTCCGGTACCGCTCGGAGCGGGGACGACAGCGTCGAAAGCGCGAGGTATATCCAGAGCAAACGGGCCGTCGTCGGTCAGACGGCATGTGGCGAGAGTGCTACAGGGAAACTCGCGCAATATCCGCTGATGGCGTAACCGCAGACAGAAGTGAATGATGGATTATTGACGTTTTGGGGCGAGTCGATGGTTGACGTCATGTTTTATGATTACAGTGGCGCTTAGCCGCCATACCCAGACGAAATCGAGACAAAGAAAGCGGCTAACAATGTCCGGCCATACGTCAGAGCCATGGCATGCCAAAAACACGAAGGAAGTCGAAGCTTTCACATGGTGAGGTAAACACATTGCGCAATGTGCCGTGTTCAGCGCGGCGTACTTCCCTTCAGTGAAACGTGAGTTGGCTGTATTTTGATGGTTCAATAGATGAATAATGTGCTGACAATGTGAAACCAGAGAACTAATCAAAAGAGATCGATTTCATGATTTATAACGCCATCGTTGTCTCCCTTTATCTCTCCCATGGGATTTTGGAGCTAACTGGGTTGCAGAATCGCCATCCTTGGCAGAGGGTGAGGTCATGAAACGAAACCCGGTCTGTAGGGCATGAGTTCACAGAGCACCGTTGTGGGAGGCATCCGACCGCAGACCGTCTGGCAGGCCGTGATATCACCACCCCCGCTCCGCGCGTGGTGCAGCGTGCTCACACGCCCTCTGGCGCAGGGTCGGCCGCGCGGGGCACCCCATATCACCGCGGCCGGGGTCGTGCGATGCTGGCCCGAGGCCGCATACCGCACACCGCACTACTGTGATCCGGCACCGGCACGCCGTCCGGCCCGGCCCCATGCAACCTGAGCGGGCTGACGCGGCCTGAACTGCGCCGCTACCGCTCGCCGGTCAGGTCGACCGGTCGCGGCGGAGGCGGAATGCCGCGCCACATGAGCCCAGGTCGAGCCGAGTCGAGCCAGCAGAATTCTGTCAGCGCTGACTAACCGCTATCGTGAACCGTGCTGAATCGAGCTGCCACCAGAGACACAAACTCGCGTTACCCGCTGCCAGAAGAGTGAGCGGGGACCTCCCGAGACGCTGCTGTGTCAGGCAGACATCAGTGGCGCCGCCTGTTCAGCTACGTCGGCTCTCAGAGCCCGACAAAGGCCGGGAGAGACACCCGACCCGCCGACACGACAACGAGACGCGACCTGGCCTGACGCAACGGGGAGCGACGTCGTGCTGAAGAGCGACGTCGTGCTGAAGTCAGCAACAGACAAGCTGGTCAGCCGAAGAACGAGCCGGGACGGGTCGCTTGTCGGACCCGTGGTCAACGGTAGAAGGACGGCGCTGACGGGATCCGAGGCGGCGATGGCGGCAGCGGGGACGGCGGAGGTTGATGGGTGATGGACAGGACAGCGGGGCGGGGGCGGTGGCGGGGGCGGCGGGGGCGGCGGAGGGCGGGTGGCGGGGGCGGTGGCGGTGGCGGGGGCGGGGGCGGCGGAGGCGGTGGCGTAACACCTGCCGTCCGTCTGTCACGACACAGAGCGGGGAGAAGTGACGGCCGACAGCTGACCGCAGGCTTACGCTAGATAACCGGCCGCCACTCTGCCGGCCGCGCCGACCCGGCACATACGGCCCGCCGGCAGACCGGGTCATTGAACAGGACAGGCACCCACGGTCACCGAACGGGATTGATTGGATTGGAGGCGCTGAAGAAATCGGAGGCACTGAGCTGGGACAATCTGACTGTGGATCACTGTCAACAATGACTCAGCCAGCACTGACCAGTGGTATGTCCCAGTGGGATCCCGAGTTCACTGTCCTGACACTTGAGTCTTGACAGACTGTCTTTAGAGGCCGTTCCACGGAGTTCACTAGTCTCCACAGCTCGTCTTTGTAGATCGTTTCAGATCAACAGCTGACAAACTCGTCTCCAGTCACAGATATATGACGGAGCAGAGTCCTTCAGACCTCCAGTTACCGGGAAATTCCGACGCCAGACGGAAGCGCCGGAGAGGTGACAGAGGCAAACATCGTCTGTCGGTCCAAGACTGGCTAATTGCCGGCAACTGACCCAGATCTGACCCAGCAGCTGCAGCAGCAGCCTGCACTGCAACAGCTGCAGCTGGACCGCCCACGCACTGCAGAGAGCGCGGGGAGACCGGAACTCCCTCGTCACGAGCCGGTGACGATCGCGATGCAGGCCGGTGACGATCGTGACGCAGGCCGGTGACGATCGTGACGCAGGCCGGTGACGATAGTGACGGGATGGTGACCGATCGTGACGGGAAATCACCCGATCGTAACGGGCCGGCTGCAGTCGTGCTCGTGATAAGACACCCTCTGCAGCGTCACCCGAACCAGACGTTACCGGAGAACCCGACCATCCAGCTACGAAGAGTCCAGGTGACGTCATTAGCCCCACTACAAGCCGTCCGCCACTATATCCCCGATGTAATTCTCCCTCCGTGAACGGGTGTCTTCCCACCACCCGCACCGTCTCCGATGCGGGTCCATTGTTCCAGTGTCACCCTCTCCCGTCGCAGCGTGTCGTGCTCACAGTGCGCAGTTGACGCGTCTGCCGCGCAGCCTTGGAATCATGACCATTTTCTGGACTTTTTGGGTCCAAATATTTCTGCTCTCTTCATTTGTTTCTGGAAATATGTACACTTTACCTGATCTTACTAACATAATAATTAAAATAAGATGTCGTTTTCCCTACAAATACTCATTTTTTATTGTATATCACAAATTTTTACTATCGAAGTATTTTGGATGAAAATATAAATTTTTCTAACACGTTAATTTGACTCTCCACCTATGGATTTTTACTCTCGGGGTCCAGGTCAAGAAATGAAAAATAAACAGCGCTACCGCGTCCACGCGGGCGCGACAGTACGGGGACGCGCGTGGGCCCCTCGGGTCTATGTCAACCTATAATCCCCGCGACGCAATATCAGGCTATCAGAGGCCGGCCACCAGGTGGTCTCTGTTGACACCGACACACTGATAGCGACACCCACAGGGGACGAACCGCCCGCGAGCACCGCCTGACAGGCTCCACCGACACTGGACAGTCGCTCCAGCGGGTGCACTGTTACGCATCCTGTGCTGTGTCTGTCGCCTCGCGTCGCGTATGTTGCGTCGAGTCGCGATGTCGCGTTGTGTCGTGTTGTTTCGCGTCGGCGTCCAGCGCTCGCCATAGCTCTCCGCAGCGTGGCCTGGCGCAGCAGACGCCGACGCTGATGGTCTCGTGACAAATTTACGGGCGGGTTGCTGCCAGACCGGCCAGAACAAACGCTGCGGCTGCCAGCGCCACGCACCACCCCACCCCACCGCGCCGGGAGCGGAATGGCAGCACGGCGGCCGGAGCACGGCCGTCAGGAGAGAGGCGGAGGGTCGGGAACAGATTCAGAGCACGTGCGTTACCGGGTGGTTGCCTGTCGGAGCGGCGGCCGGCGTAAGCCGTTAGTCTGTATCGGATTGATAGAACTGGTTAGAGCACATGCTGGACATACCTTTAGCCGGGGCAGTCCACTCAGAGGGGAGCATAGAAGGATCATGTGGTTGGTTTAGTCGAGCATCATGACTAATACCGAAAGAATTATCCGAGACCGTTTAGATTAGGAACATCAATAAACACGACATGTATCTGTTGTTTAGCAAATGGGGGGTTCACGGGTTTGTATGTGTTTCGAATTGGATTCAGCCCTGAATCATCTTCCGTTTCTGAAATCGAACAAGCTATTCCGGACGCGTTCTACGATGATTCATTGACTCGAGGCCGACTTCACGCATATCACTTCTCCTACGGACACGCTCGGACTCGAGACATCATCAGAATTCCGACCATGTCCGTGAAGACCAGTGTCTGAAGCCTCCTACACGCATACAGATCAGATCGAACACCGCCTCCTTCACACGCACTGCCGATTCTTCTGACCATGTTCGGCAATCTGGCGTGCTCGAAGGATCGGCGATGTCCGGCAGCGCTGCTAGGTGCGTGTCTAAGGCTGTCGACAGATCAATGACCAAATCCGGCCGCGTTGCGTTCGGCTCTGGAGCGCCGCCGACGCAACTTTGACAGCTCTGTCGCTGCATTCGGCCGCGCTTGCACGAGAGACGCCGAGATATCTCCTTCAACCTCTCTCTCCATCCTCATCCTCTGATATATCTAACTATGAAAAGAAGAAGCGACTGAAGCCGGTTTACGGCTTCCCGCCTGCATCTAAAGCCGGCGCCGCCCAAAGTGGCAAACCTGTGGAACGTGTAGTCACTGTGGAGTGTGTAAAACCACTGTGGAGTATTAAATGCTATAGAGTGAGTAAAACCACTGTGGAGTGTGTACAACCACAGTAGAGAGTGTAAAGCCAGAGCGTGTCCACCCACTACGGACCGTGCAGAGCCACTGCGGAGCTCGTCCGCCCACTGACCGTGTTCAGGTGTCCTCCGGACGAGTGGAGGCGGCGCGGCGTGCCCGGCCCGTCCAGGCTGTTCTGGCTGCTGTGCGCCGAACCGTTCTTGGGGATGAACGTGTTGGTGTCGGCCGGCAGACTGTCACCGCGCTGCGACTTGGCGGCCGCGTGCGACTGGTAGTTGTACTTGAGGTGCTGCGCCTCCAGCGGCTTGGCGAACGACAGCTCCTCCGGGTGGCGGATGCCTACGGAGACAGACAGACAGTCAGACAGTCAGCCCACCCCGCACAGGGCGTGCACAGTGTACACCTACACAATACATATACAGACTGTATTTTGATACTGTCCTTTGGTTACGAGCGAGCGTCCTTCCGTGGTATGTATATGGGAAAAATCTGAAATATGGTGGTACTGTCATATTAGATTTAGCGACTATACGGTACTTGAGCTGCGACGACCTTTTGAGAGGTACTGTCACGCCTCGTGCTGCTCACCCGAATTCAATTTCAGACATAAATCCCATCTGGCACGTTCGCTGAAATTCGAATTGATTATAATGCAAAGGCGTAGCCGTCAAAACAGTTTTCAGATCTCATCTCTGCCGTAAAATGTGACACGAAACATGTGGATTAGCTTCGATTACAATTCGCTGAGAGGACAGCGCTCGCCGTGGTATGTAAGACCGGCGGATAATGTCAACCAAGTGTCAAATACACTCGCCATACGGCCGCTAAGCATACGTCTCATTATCGCGTGACGCCGCAGTGCAGCAACGATCACGAACACCGCACAAAGACACTCAGAGAAGCCTAGTGCAAGAGCTGAGTCATGCGGCCACGTTTACATCATGGTACCGGGTGATCAGATCAGCAGCGAGGTTGCCAAACTGGAATGATGGTCAAAGACCCTGGAACTATTTGCAGCGCGCATGACATTTGTTCAACGAACCACAGCTAGTTTTCAACTTCCGGGTCAACACTGCATCAAAAGAGCGGCGCCGTTTTCCAACTTGACCAGGATTCACAGCACAGCACCCGCACTTGGGCACAACGCGCGTGTGTGTGCGGGGCGCAATCTCGGCTAATTTTAGCCGTTTATACGTGAATATAAAGCTTGCAGCCCGGGAAACAGGAAATGAGTCTCATAAACAGCAGACTTTCAGCCCCGTTAATACTGCACGGTGTTGCACAATCTGTGACCTATGGGACCGTTTCGCCACGAGCCACCCGTCGGGTTAGGCTGAGTCAGCAGTTCCGGAGCTTCCTCGCGTCTGTCAGCAGCTGATTAGCAGCGAAACATCACAGGCGGTACGAAAAGGGACCGCGATGTTTTGTCTCAGATGGATCGCTTTACGCCTAAAATTCCGTGTGTTCTGTCAAGACCGTTCGTTAGCCAATTCACATCACCAGCAAACATCAAACTACCACGATATTTTCAATGTCATAACCAATCGCTCTAACCAATCCCCATCAAAGACAACGGCTCCCAAAACACAATTATCATAACAAATAAAAAAAACATCGACTCTGCCAGGAATCGAACACACGCCCACCCGCGCTCGCCACCTACCGAGCTCCTTGCAGACATCGATGACGGCGTTGAAGCACTTGGCGCTGAAGTCGACGCGGCAGTCGAGGTGCCGCAAGTCGGGCAGCTGCACGCGCAGCACCTTGTGCATGGGCGTGAAGATGAGTGTCGCCTCCGCATCGACGCTGTACTGGTCCAGCGTAGACTTGGTCCGCAGCAGCCATTGGTTTCTGTCCGGCCAGAAGAGCGCGTGGTCCGACCAGTCATGACCCTCTGGAAACGGAGAGAGGCGATCTGTCAGAGGCGTCACCCACAAAACATACGAAACAGTAGCTGTCGTCAATCGCAAAACACAACGGACGATGACGTGTTGACTGTTTTTTAACTCCCCAGCCGACGAGTGACGGCGCATGTAACAGTTGGTGACACCGATATCACCGATATCACTTATCCCAGTACGTAAAAACTGATCGTTTTTGGAGTGCCGCCTGCGTAAAAAGTTATCGTTTTTGGAGCATTAGAAACACAACCCGTACATACAGACCTAAAACACCGCCCAGTGGCTACCGACTCCCCTCCCCTCCCCGGCCGCCATCTCGGCGCTCACCGAGAGCACGATTCAGAAACCCTCGAGCACGGCCGTACATGGCGATTTCTGTCACCACCACTCTATACTCGGAAAATCTATCGACGAAAACGCTGCATTATGCATATGGCAGCCGCGCGCGGACGGGCGAAGGACGGCTGGTCGAAGATAACTCCGCGGCGCGATAAAGAAGCGGTCCGATCCCTGCCGGAACCGCCGCCGGCCGCAGCGCCGCAGCATCGCAACACAAACACGCCGCAGTGCGCTAATGAATGGCGCACATCAGCTCCACTCATAAATCGCCGGCGGCGATCTCGAATCAATCAGAACACATCTGCCGGCAGGGCAAACATGCAGCACGCGCGCAGTATCACCCGCGCGGACAGAGCGCGTCACAACACCTAAATAAATCAGACACGCCACAAGGAGAGGGAAAAGGTAGAGGGAGAGAGAGGGGGCTGCCGTTTCTGAAGGGGGAGGAGGCGCGAAGAGGGAGGCCGACGCGGGCCAGAGCGGCCCAAGCCGGCCGGCGGCGTCCAAAGATAGACCACCGACGCGGCGCGGCGCGGAGCAGACCAGGCTGCCTGGCTGCCTGGCTGGCGGCGGCGGTCGTGGTGGTCGGTTTGGCTCGCTGGCGGCGGCGGCGGCGGCTCGGTTGAGGCGATGTTTGGCGCAGCCGCGAGACGGCGCCTCTCGTCCCCACTACTGTCACCGCTGCGGGAACGATGGGCCCCTGAGAAGCAGACGTTGGCACCGGGCCGCCCGCCGTGCCCAGTAACCTTACCAGTTGCCATTGACCTCACTCAGGCCGCTAAAATGTCAGCCAGGACGGCCATGACGGCCAGGACGGCCAGAACGACCGCGTCGGACGACACGGAACTCAGACGACTCACAACTCAGAGCTCAGACGGTAGAGACAGAACTCAGACGGTGCGGACAGAACTCTGGCCATGCCGCCCAGACGTCGCGACAGACAGGTCAGTCGCGAATTCCGAAGACGCTAATGCAAGCTTGTTGGCTGAAGGGCTCACCACTAATGCGCATCACCCTTTCCCGGCTGACATCCAAGTCAAACAGACAGGAACGGAATGGTCGCTATTCGGTAAACATTGCTAAGCCTGTCGTCAACATGAGGGCACAAAACTCCCCAGGGGCCATCCAGTTTACAAACGGATAGGATAACTTCGACAGCCATTTTCATTGGAGACATTTCGACGAGCCACACCAGACAAACGAATTCCTCCAAATGCATCACGCTATTCCCGGGAGCGGATATCGCCCAAGCGTGTCAGATCAGCGTGCGTAGTCTCTTGTCTCCAACACACTCCAGTTGGAAGGAACTGACACGCACCGGCAGGTGGCTCGCGCTGCCGGCCCGCTATTTCGACAGGACATGCCCCGCCCCCGCACACTACAAAGGACTCCTGCCATCGCTCCACACAACAGCGGCGGCGGCGGAGGAGGCAGCCAGAGCAGGCTGGGCCGGTGGCTGGCACGGCCGCCGCCGCCGGTGCGTGCCCACCTGACAGATCAGGTCTGGCCGGAGCCGGGTCGGGCCTGTAGCCGGGTCGGGCGTGCCTGTGAGTGTGTGTGGGTGGGCGGAAAGGCGGAGGCCAGCCGACAGTGCGGCACGCCGGCCCGCCCGCCCACAGTCGCCGCTAATTAGACAGCGAGCCGCCACTGCTGCGGCGGCAGGCTGATCTCAGCGGCAGCCGACACCCGCCTGCAGCGCACGCCTGCTACTGTCGCGCGCACCGGGCTGCCGGCTACACAGGCCGCCAAGTCACAAGGCTGAATGATCATTAACAGCAGATGTGTTTATTGCACTTAGGTAATTATAATTTGCCAAAGCTTTGACAAATTCGGTGACATTTGGTCAAACCGTTTTGGGCGGTTGCCACAAACGCAGAAGTGGCACGATGGGGGTGTTCGTTCCGCAGCAGCTGCCAACTTGCCAAGTCCACGTCCAGCAGGCAGGTATCCGTCGGCCAAAGCCAGCTCAGACAGACGTACAGCTGCCAAACTGTGAGAGCGAACAGCCGATCTGACCACGGCATTACTGGCGTCGATCGTACCGAACAGCCATCAGTGTCACCGTCTGATCTCCGGGTGTCGGGCGGTGAGACCCCGACAAATCGGCCCGGCGGACCGCTCCAAATCCGGACAGCTATCCGGTGTCCCAGGCCAACGCCGGACGGTGACGAGAGGTCGGCCCTGGCCACCTCTCTCGGGTCGGCTCTGGCCAACTCTCTCAGGTCGACTCTGACCACCTCTCCCAGGTCGGCTCTGGCCACCTCTCTCAGGTCGGCTCTGGCCACCTCTCTCAGATCGGCTCTGACCACCTCTGGCCACCTCTCTCGGGTCGGCTCTGGGCCAACTCTCCCAGGTCGGCTCTACCACCTCCTCAGGTCGGCTCTGGCTAACCTCTCTCAGGTCGGCTCTGGCCACCTCTCTCAGGTCGGCTCTGGCTACCTCTCTTCAGGTCGGCTCTGGCCACCTCTCTCAGGTGGGCTCTGGCTACCCTCTCTCAGGTCGGCTCTGGCCACCTCTGGGCCACTCTCCAGGTCGGCTCTGGTCACCTCTCCCAGGTCGGCTCTGGCCACCTCTGGCCACCACTCTCAGGTCGGCAGCAGGCCCCGCCGCCGCTGCCTCGCTGAGCCCTGAGCGACTGGCAGCAGGCGCGCAGTAGAGTGCCGGCTGCCAGTCTCGGCCCGTCCCAACAGACAC
Source organism: Semibalanus balanoides (assembly GCA_014673585.1). Lineage (NCBI taxonomy): Eukaryota > Metazoa > Arthropoda > Thecostraca > Balanomorpha > Balanidae > Semibalanus > Semibalanus balanoides. The sequence goes on from VOPJ01006361.1 coordinate 72,756, forward strand.
TCTCAGGCTGGATGACGTCGCGTCGGCAACATAAAACGACGCCGACGGTTAATGTTTCACGGCGTCGGACGGCGCTGCCGTGCTCGAGAGCGGTCTAGGAATGCGGCGAGATCAGGAGTATACATGTCAAGAAACCTGGAGTTAAGCAATGCAACAATACCGTTCACATATTTTTCCCTGAAGCCTGTTAAGCTGCAAGGTTCGATGGTTCCAGAAAGCCTTCGGTGTAAGACATCTACGAGAAGTGTTTTGATGGTACTAGGTTGGATGTTTCAGGAATTCATAACCACATTCGTAGTCACGCTCACGTCGAAGACATGAAGCCAATTATGGTCGCATTTCGTTTGTGGTTGCGTTGTTCCGTCAAGTTCGACCAAACAACAGTCCGTTATTGGGTCAAAACCCTACAGTCTACAGGCCGCTTCAGCTGCTCGGAGCTGGACAATAGAACAGACGCAGATTGGAATCATCAGACGATGTCGCCTCACGCCCCTGTTTGGCCTCAGTCGCCCGGGCAAGGGCAGGGCACACCACCTACCGGCAAACACAGCAGAGGGCATGAGACAACCATCCGCAGCCATCTCCCAAGATGGAAGCTCGATTTTCGGGTGCGACTGACAGCTCGCGTTGTAATAACACTTCCCCACAGCTGGCTTTCCAGAAAACCCAGCCAGCAGGCGCCAGCCATGGCGTCTGTCGACATTCATCTCTCCAGGGAACCCATAGGAGAACGTAAACCTCCCACCTCCGCCGGCCTCAGGTCTCCTGAGAGCTTTATCAGCCCAGCACAGTCGAGCAGACGCTCCTCTCCTGCCATCTGGCGACGAGATCCTTAGCAAGACAATGCACATCGCTTCGCCTGGAAGGTGGCGAGCGTCGCGCTGCCGCCTCGGAGGCGAGATGCCGAGCGGAGCCTGTAGAGGGGGCGGACCCGCCCGACCTGGCGATAAAACAGCTCCACCGCAGCCGCCCCGACCGGGCGGCGGGGCAGCGGGGCGGGCCGCGACCAGAGTGCCCGATACCATCTGGGCCGGCGCCGCCTCTTCCCTCATCCATCGGACGGCAGCCGTGTGGCCGGGGCACGCCCCTGGCGGCCTGCTGATTAATCCAGCGGCGACCGACCCGCCGGCCCCCGGCCACACGCCTGACCCCTGACACGACCAGACAGCGGTCCCACGGTCACAGGGCGCGCCGCGCGGTCAGACCGTCTGACCCCGTACAGGGCACGACCGCGCCAGCCGACAGATGAAATCACAGAGTCCATTAGCCTAATTGAAACCTGTTTTGTTCGCCGGCACATGCACGGCATGACGAGGACAAAGCAGCGGCACAGCAGCGACACAACAGCGCAAAACAGCGCAAAACAGCGGCACAACAGCGCAAAACCAGCCGGTGCGCCCCGGAAGCCGACTTTCCTCGACGTCGATGTCGCGTCCGGATGTTCGACGTTGTCAGAGACGTAACGACATCCCTCTATTGTGGATTAATGTAGATGATCACCGATAACATTAACAATGTAGATGATCACCGATAACATTAGCAATGTAGATGATCACCGATAACATAAGAGTGTTCGGCATGAAGCACCCGCTCTCTGAGCTCACACAGCTCGCGCCACAGAGGCCGCCCTGTGGTGGTTATTTACCCATCACACACGCCGCAGACACCTATCCTATCGGTAACGATCGGATCGAATGACGCCCTGCGTATGTGCCAGCCGATGATGCGGCGAACCGATAACCGCCAAGGTCGTTTCGCCGCCACAGAATGGTGCCACACGGAGGTTCAGCATAAAACAGTAATGGGACTTGGGGTGTTAAAACTGAAAACTGGCTACACAATTTCGTTAAAATGATTTGCATGGCATAAAGCACGGACAAATTAAATATTGAAACAAGAAATTGACAACATACCACAAAATTACGCTTTGCGAACAATATCTCGAGATAATTTCTAACATTTCATCCACTTTTACCACCTTCCAGACTTCAGTCGTTTGGGGCCGGAGTGCATTGTCACAATGTCAACAGCAGCGTTGTACAAAGTGCCAAATATTCGCCCATGGCTGCGCGGTCTGTGAGAACGCAGACCAACCACGACCGATGATACAGTCATCATTAGCCGACCTCTCGACCTCGCCATCCCCGCGTACGTCGGATCACGTTCGGCCCACATCAGCGCCACTAATCCATCGTAGATTGGGTATCGAGCGTGTAACCGATTCGGCCATTAGTGGCGGCACCTCACACACGGTGAAAGTCCCGCTCCACGCTGGCGGCGATCCGACGTCCGACGTCCACCCAACGTCCGCGAGCTACCGCCGGTAAACGCCATTCACGCACGTCCCCACATCTATCTCCGCTCGAATTAGGCCGGCCAGCACCCCGGTCTGCCAGCCGGATCGTAACAGAACGCCGTGTTAGTCCAGCACAGCGGTGTTGCGTGACACGGTCGATCTGGCTGACGGGGCCGCGTGGCGCCCGACACGCTGGTCAGCTGGCGAGGTCACACGGGTCACACAGGTCAGCGGGGCAGCACGGCCAGCCCTGCTCTCCCACGGAGAAAGTTCACGCCCTGGGCACCAGCGGACACCGTCACCTTCACCGGGATCTAACCAGCTTCAGTCACAAGCTCGATAACCAGCGCCAGACACGCTAACTAGGTACACACTACACACACTGCGCGCGGGACTGTATTCCTATCGCAGTGTCAACGCGTCCTCTCCTTTCACATTCCCTTTCATTTCCCGTCAATGGAAGCCAATCGGGACCTTTTCTCGGCGTGACAAGTGCGAAGGCAGTGCTTTTACCTTCGATCACGCTCACGTCCAGCTCAACATACGCTGAAGAAACCGTGCGCTTTCCGGCGTCATCAGGCTCGTGAAATTGCATCAGCCTTTCTCTCTCTCCAGCACCGCTCGTGTCATTGGGACAGCAGGGCGGCAGTGGCGGTAGAGGTGGAGGTGGCGGGCAGAACGAGAGCTTGGTGGGTCGGCGGCGGGCAGAAGAGAGCTTGGCTTGTCAGCGTTGGGTGTGGCGGCGGCGGGCGGAGGGGGTGGCGGACTGAAGAGGCCTTGGCCGGTCGGCGGTGAGCGACTACCCGGCTTTGTCTGCCGGCCTGCAGCGCCCTGCCCGACTGCAGTGTCAATACACCGGTGGTCGGGGGGCGGGGGGGGGGAGGGGGGCGGGCCAGCCCAGCCGAGCGGACCGTGAGCCGCAAAACACGCCGCACGGCACAATGGCAGCCGACACGGCAAAAAGACGCACCCACGGCCCGGCCCGGCCCGGTCCGGACAGGCGGGCACTTTGTGTAGGGGAGGGATACGGGCGGAGAACGAGAGGGAAGGCTTGGCTAATGCGTGCGTCACGGACGGTGGCGGAGCGAGATGGGTGGGTCGGATGAGTAGAAAGGAGACTGAATGCATAATACGTGCAGCTTCAGCCATAATACAACGTTCAAGATCTCATCCCCATCCCAGAAATCCATCCAAACAAAAGGCTCAAACTACATTCATAAAAAAGAGACTGGCTGCTGCATGGAATTGGATGCAGTGATCGTTATTTTATGCTGCGTACAGCACACGAATTAACATTTCACATCACAGCTGTTACATAAAACCCCAATAGCATAATTATCTCGGCGAGAGAGAGGCGGCCACCCGGGGAGGAACAAGCCATTTGCCGTTACCTAATAAGCAGATCGGCTGGCCGTTATCTCGCCTTCTCGGCCGCCTAGGCTGCTTTCCATTCCGCTCCACACACCCAGCTCGCTCCCGTGTCGCGACCCGTCTCCAACCGGACCAGGTCGGGTCGGGCCGGACCGGGTCGACCCGAGCCAGGTCGTGCCAGGTCGTGCCGAGCTGGCTTCTCAGTACGTCTCGACCTGGCGTTCCGACACCACACCGCGCCCCGCCCGCTCGGCAAACACCTCCATCCGCCGCTGTCGGCCGGTGTAATGGAGTGTGGTGGCGTCATCCGCCCGCGCCGCCCGGCCGGCCCACTCAGTACCCCGGGCACGTCCGTCCGTCCGACGGCCGCCGCCTTGACCCACAAACGGCTCGACCAAACAGCCAACCAGCCGAGCGACCGGGAGAGAGACAGACGGGCGGTGCCTGCGAGTCCCTGCTCAGCCCCGAGCAGCTCAGCTCTCCGAGCCAAACACCGCCGTCAACATCACCTCCCGGCGCGACCCAGCGCGAGGCGGCGCGGCGCGGGGTCGAGCCAAGGCTCGGCGGGGAGGGCACGGACAGCCACCAGTCACTGTGTCTGGTTAGCTGCCAGTCAGCAGGGCGCAGCTCCGTGAGATCATCACTACACCCTCCCCCACCTCCTCCTTTCCCCTCAACTCCTCCAACCCTCCAACGCCGCCGACCCGCCGCCGCAGGTTTCCCCGGCTCGGATCACGAGACAGTTCCCGCACCGTTCATGGCATGACGTCATCGTCGACTCTAAACTACCGATGCCGCCGCAGTGCGAGCCGCCGGTTGACCTGCACGCGAAGGTCACCAAATCGCACCTTACCCGACCGACTAACTGTCGGGTGCCGGCGCGCGATGGAGACAGACTGCCCCGCTAACAAAATACGGCCCGCTCATGTCAGATTAACAGCCGCTGCGGTACCGAGATTTATCGCGCCGGGAAAGGTTAGGCCCGTTTCGCCGCCGTATGACGCATTGCGCAGATGAAGGTCACGTTGAACAGGTGCTCAGCGTTCCGCCTGCGTGCGAACCGCACGAACCGCACAAAACCACATCAACCACAGCCTGACAATACACCTCACCACTGTCCCAGACCCGTCTGGCATCTGCGACAATCGTCCACCCGTCAACCGGCAGCCTCCATAGCCACGCCATGAGCTCTCTCCCTCGCCAAGGCAAAACGGCCGCGTTGTCTGGATCCAACAGGCAGCTTGCTAGTTTTTGCCCAGCTAATCTCGGCCATCGACACCAGAGCGGGCAGAGCCGCGAGCCCGGAGCCGCGCCAATCTCCCACGGTGTGTCGGCAGCGGTCTACAGAGTGCCGGGAGGAATGTAACGGAGCCGGGCGTCGTCAGGACGGGATGTCAGTCAACAGTACAGGCTTGTCGCTGTGCAAACTACAACATAGCTGTCGCGGCACCTTACAGCACGCCTATAGCGGGGAACCGGGGTTGTAACGTACCGCAGATAACAGTGGGGATACAATCCGCCTATGCAATACGCCCATGTCACACAGTCGGTGCATTGTTGGAGCATACATCCTGTGGTTGACTCTCACACAACTGGCTGATAATGCTATCAGACATGCAATGGATTGTATAGGATGTGCACACAGGCTGCACTGCTGCAGGAAGAGCCATACGCACGCATACATGCATGATGGGCGAAGTATCTATATTTTATCATCAAACGTTTCATTGTCTAGGTCAGAGCTGCAGCAAACTTGACCACTTCAGCGGCGGCGACTGCGAAGCTTCTGAAGCACTTCTCCATCCTTGAAGTTCCCTCGCAGACGAAGAGCGTTGCTGCGCAGTCTAATAACCCAAAATGAAGATGGCATTGGTGGAATTGGCGGGATGAAGTCATATCCTGGACGGTGAGAGCCAAAACTACGTTTCGCTGACTCGTTATCCAGCGGTGGGTAGCCGGGCATGAAAACAATCCGAAACGCGCGACAGTCGGAGAGATACGAGGTTTTATTGCGGCTTTACGAGGCCATAAAATCATGCATAAGTGCAGAAAAGGAGCACATTGGTTGCGACCAGACCGATTACATAAAAGGTAACAAGGGGTTATCAGCATCGAAACGTAAAACAATAGGCTTGCAACTCATTTATACAGCACTACTTAAAACAATTTCACATCAGATAAGCAGTAAACACATGAGCTAATACAGGACGCCAGCCAGGCGTGGAATGTAGTTTCCTAACACCGCCCAAAAACAATGACAGCCGGCCACCCTAATTCACATCTAGCCGACATTGTCCGATCTTGACAGCAGTTTTGTCCAACAAAAGACCGCATACCAGAGCAGCAAGCCGCGGTATTACAGCCACACCTCACGCACCCCCCCCGTGTCCACACCATCCACAAACAACAAAAAAAACGCAGGGGACGTCAACACGAACACACCCTCTCAGGTCACAACACAGAGTCGAGGCAGGACGAACACACCCTCTCGTGTCACAATAAAGAGCCGGCCGGACGCGGGCTCAGCATAACCGAGCGTCCGTGGAGCGGGAGACAGACGGACGGAAGACAGCAGCACGGTGTATGACGTGACAGCAGGGCCGCAAACAAGATCAGACGGATAGCAGTCACCACACGACGGACACACGCACAGACACACAAACACACACACACACACGCACAGACACACGCACAGACACACACACACACACGCACTGACACACATACAGACACACAGCGGCTGTCACAGCACAGATACACGCTAAACAGTAGGGATAGTAATTCCGATATCTTATAGGGGTCGTCAAGTGTTGTAATGTCGCATCATTTATCGATGGTGGTAGTGTGCTTCACGACGACGTAACTGCCATCATTTGCAACATTTATCGGAGCACAGTCAAACCCAGCACACCTGTAGGACAGGTGGACACCCTTCACATCACACTGTGGATGTTGGTGCGTTGTTGGTGCAAGGCCACGATCAAAGCAGCGGGGCTACGAGTTCGCAAACGAAGTTTCAGACCGGCCCCGTGGCGGAAGTTTGTTATGAGCTGAAGCGGCCGCGTCATGGCAGCGGATAGGCGTGCCGGTAGGCCGGGGACGGGCGAGGCGAGGCGAGCTCAACAACAAGGTGGTCACTCCTAATTTTGTTTGAACCCCGGCCACCGCTGGCCAGCCCTCCAGCGGGCACCTGATCACAGAGGCCCCACCCCGGGCTGCTCACGTCATCGGCATGGCTGGCTGGCGGCCCAGAGCGGCAGGAAAGCGGCTACCAGGGCAGCGGCGTACCAGGTGACTGTCCGGTGGAAGAGGCCTGCAGTCACCATTCAGAGTTCAGACATAGGGCACATGTGTACGCCGCTATCGCGTACACAGTGTGGCACCAGACCAGGTTCTTAAGCTCCACACAGACAGGCGGGCTCGTCAGATTCTCATCCAGCCTACTTGTATATGCAGAATGCACCATGACGCCGCCCAGGACGGCAGAAATGGGCCGCCACCGCCGCCGCACCGTTCGGTCCCACGGGACGCCAGCGGCCGTGACGCCAGTCTCAACAATCCGGCGAGTCGGGCCGTACCGCCGGCCCGTGACGGCCGACCAGACCGGTCCGGTCCGGGTGCCCGTCCCGGCTCCAGTGCCGGACTGCCGGACTGCCGGTTTTGCGGAGCGGCGGTGACATCAGACCCCGGGACACTGCCGGACGCGACCGGGCGTCGTACCGCACCGCCGCGCCTAGCAAGGTTCACGGCGCGCTACGACCGCGCCATGTCCACGACGTGTCGCGTTCGTCCACGATGCTCCCCGACCGTGAGGCGTCCGTGAAACGCGCCGAGTCACTACTGTACACTAAAGAGTCACTCCCGGGCATCGCGTCACCACCGAGTCACCACTGAGTCACCACCGAGTCACCGCCGAGTCACCGTCGAGTCACCATATAGTCGAATCATCACCTCACAGTGCCTTGGGCTGCCCGGAGTCTGCGAACCGATGCGGACGTTGCGACAGAGAGGCAATTTCTACCTGTCCAGAGCAGAGATGGGGTCCTGCTACTCCTGTGACTCACATAATCACTCCGCATTCCAGCCTGGGAGACAAGAGGCTTAGCTCAACATATAGTGGCGATTAGCTGAGCAATGTGTCTGTTCACAGTAGTCGCCCGTAGCCAGACGAGTTACTTAACAGTATAAACAGAGGACACAGAAACAAGGTCAACTAACCACAAGTAGCAACAAGGTCAACTAACTTCAAGTGGCAAGTCTTTTTAATTTTGGCCTTACCGAGGCAACAGAAGGGGCAACATGGAGATAATTTGTTACGCACAAATATTGACCTCACGCAACAAAAACAGCATACGAATGTATTTCTGAATGAAACAAGTCCTGCTAGAAAACAGAAACACGTCGGACAAGTTAGCTACCTAGCACACGAAGTACGAACGTGATACAAATAATCTGCACAAGCAGCATGACAATTCAGTCGTTTCCTCCGCTGCCAGCCGGTCCAGCAGAACGGAGCAGCGGTGACTCCTGGCGCGTGGCGCGGTGACGTGTACCCGGCAGTGGCACCGGTACCGAGGCCGCCGCCGGCACCGCTAGCTAGCACCGCTGGCGGCGGCTCCAGCGGCCGCTCCACCGCTGCCAGGTGAGTCACATCGGCTCGGAGAATCCGGCGGCGCACCGCCAGCTACAGCCAGCTCCGGCGCTGACTAACGAATCACGCCGGGACGGGCCGGAGCGCCCGGAGGCCGGCGGAGGTCCGGGCCGCCGTGCCGTCCGCTCGGCAAAAAGCCGGGGTCACCGCCGCCTTTTCATGGTTCGTTACCAGCCACCTTTCACCGGTCGGCGAGTGGCAGCGGCGGAGAAGACGGCCGGCGACTGCGGACTAAACAGAGTCTGCGTCCAGCTGCTGCCGCGGTCGAGGCGGCGGTGGAGGCGGCGGTGGAGGCGGCGGTGGAGACGACACGTGACTGTTGCTGCGTTCGGCGGACGAACAAGACCTTTACGTCAGCCAGGCCGGTCCCCTGAGCAGCTGACTGCTGACTACATGTCACACGCGACGGACAGACGACCAACAGCCAGCCAGCCAGCCAGACGGCAGCCACGGAGCCGACAGCGCCAGCAGCGGCCGGACACGGCCAGACGCGACACCAGCGGCCTGGTCGGTGTCGCACTGTCACGTCCTTCACGTCTGATTCATCTGACCGAGCAGGTCCTGTCCAGGGAGCCGACACCACGAGTCTCCTGCAGACTTAATCCTCTGCTCTGCTACCACAGACAGAGGCGGGGCTCGACTCCGAGCAGATAATCCACTCCGTTCATTACCTCATGTCCCTGCCGCAGCAAGGGCTCTCCACGGGACCCCTGTCGTATCTCAACCACACCGGCCGTACCCGTAGCACCCCCACAGCAGGATGTCTTCACTTGACGACCGCGCCTCCTCTGACGTGGGATTTGGCCCCGTCAGACGAACGCAGCGGCCATGGCCGACCGTCGCAGTGACCTCTCTACTCTCTCAGCGGGCGCTCCGCGGTAGACAATCGGCACCAGTAAACACCCCGAGCGGCGGAGAGCGACGTAGGGGCGAGAGAAGCCCAGAGCGGCACTGCGCGGCCGTTTACATTGGCAGCGGCTGAGTGGAGCACCTTGACATGCATGAGAGCTGGCGGGGCAGCTCGGATCGGCTCGGCCAGGCGCAGGTCGGCGCAGTAGCTCACAGCGCTATAGATAGAGCAGTGTTGACACAGAGGATCCCGCCGGCCGCCAGCCGTCGCTTTATCATCGCCGCCCATTAAACCGCCGTCCGGCCGCGACGGCATCGCTTCAGACTTCACCGCAGATGACGAGAGGTATCTGCGGCGGCAGGCGACAGGTGGTGGCCTGGCCAGTCACGGGCCGAGTGACGTCACGGGCTGCGTGACGTGGCGCTGACACACAGCGGGATTATGCGGCACGCACAGTCAGTTCGTTGGGAGGATCGGTATAATGTTCGTTCAGGGAAAAGATCAGGCTTTGAGCAATTAGGTCACACGGTGATCTGCTGAGTTCGCGACATGCCCATGTAGCTTAGGCCCTAACTCCTCGAAGCATGCTTAGTGCGCATAATATCCAAGATAGAACTCATAATCCAGATGGTTCTTGATCGACGCCAGAACACTCATCGATTCGGGAGATTCCGATTCGGTGTCTGAAACAAATAAAACCATGAGGTGGTTGACAAAGCGACCATATCTTGTGGCTGAAATAATAAACACGTATAGATCGAGTAAGTAACGCGGCTGCAAATATAAGACCCACCATGCCATCCCGTGAGTACACATTCGACTAGCTATCGAGTAATCACTCTGTATACACTTGTATGATACCAATCACTTGGTACAATCACACTACGCCTTCATTCATCGAACCATAGAGTTGCCTAATCAATATCACACCTATCAGTCGGGCCTTTATCAACCATCAGTGTTACAAACCTAAACGCCTGCGTATACACTTGTACGATACCAATTTCTTGGTACTATACTATCACACTACGCCTTCATTCATCCAACCAAAGAGTTACCTAATCAATGCAAGTACTAGATTACAACTGTCAGTCGGGCCTTCACCAACGATCACTATTACAACCCTAATCCCCTGCATCCGACAGTGCCCACCCCATTTTACATGGGGCCCCACCGCAACGCCTTAATTGTCAACACTCTACAACAGTCCTATCTACTCGGTCACGCCAGCCGACAGGACCAATCTAACTTACTATTTATACACACTACCACTGTCAACGAGCGGCGCCAGTCAAGATAAGCAAGTTTGCACAGCGCCCATAGATATCGTCTAAATCCTGGCAGCAATGACCCATGGCTCACAGGCCATGGGTGACATGGCCCAAACGAAACTTAGCGCCTGTGAAGACAGAGCCATCAGTTTAAAGCTGCTTCCTTCCAAATGTGTTCAGCAGGCCGGTCTCGCTTTGAATCGTTATCACCCTTCAAGATTTAAATTCGATTCAACCAATCGACACCGGTAGATCGATGAGCCCAATCATGTCCGTGGTGAGCGAGCTAAGGCGCCGCCTACACAGGCTAAAAGCCGGATAATCCAATCTGTCTCCCGCCGATCAAGTCACGCCTCCCATCTCCCACGCATCCCGACCAGCTCGCCACAAAACCTGCCAGCCTAAAAACCTCTACAACACCGCGTCCGCCGTGCCAAATCGATTCCCAGATCCATCACTGCGTTATCATCGCGTTTGGCACCGTGACCCACACTCCTGCGTGCCTGGCACTCGTGAGCCGTGTCTGGCTCTGGCACTGTCTCCGCCCTCGCTCTGTCTCTTTATCTGGCTCTGGCTCTAGCCTCGCTCGAGGACGGACACCTGCCCGCTGTCTGGTCTGTGGGCGGGCCGCAGTCGGCCGCTACTAACGCCCATCTCTGCCATCAACAATCGGCTGGCAGGCGTCCAGCGTCCCGCGGCGCGCGGCCGGCCCGCCGACACCTCCATCGGGCGGCGGCGGCGGCCGGCCGGCTGGCGGCGACTCCATCACCGCGGAGCCAGGGGAGTGGGAGGAGACGCGCTGAGGTAACGGGGCACAGCGACAGGAGACGCAGAGGTGACGGGGCACAGCGACAGGAGACGCAGAGGTGACGGGGCACAGCGACAGGAGACGCAGAGGTGAGGCGCTAAAAAACCTGCCTCAGACACGAACCAAGAATAGAGTACCGTACGGGAGGTGTCCAAGAATACAGCACGGTACGGGAGGTGATGAACACAACAGGTAAAATGACGACAAAAGAGATGTGGATTCGATTTCAGTCGTCCCAAAAACCTATCAATTTTAATAATAAATATGTAACTCGTACCACCGAATCGGCAAAAAAAACTCCCGGGATAGGAACAGGAATAATTATATCCTAAGATATGACTATCTTAGTTGTACGGCGGGCACCAGGCCTCCACTAATTAGTCTGATCAGATATCCGCTCGTCTACAAATGACACGCTCCACGTCCGACAGGTAGAAGGAGCGTCACCGAACCAGACAGCGCGTCCGTCCATCCCAGCGGAACCTTCTGCGTCACATCAGCCGGCTCTCCTTGACCAGTTACCACACGTCCGACAGCTCCTTCCGCCCCTGTGTTATCCGCAAGAAAAAGCGACCAACACACAGACACACAGACACACAGACACACAGACACACAGGACACAACAGACACACAGACAACAGCACACAGCACACAGACACACAGACAACAGAACACAGACACACAGACACACAGACACACCAGAACACACCGGACACACAGAAACACAGACACTACACACACACACACACCACACAAACCACACACACACACACACACACACACACACACACACACACACACACACACACACACACACACACACACATACCGCGCGGGAGGTGGAGTGGGATAAGACAAGGTCGTTAGTCAGCGGAATGATTAATTAGGTTGCCAACCTTGAACGAGACGGTGTCGGTGACAGCGCCGGAGTGACAGAACAGCCGGAGACATTCATTCATGCATACATCCAGTCATAATGACATAGACACAGCCATTATTGGCGTGGTCTCAGACATCCCAATATTCTATCATCTCAGTCGCGTCATATAAGCACCAAAGCTGCGCTTTAAAATGACTATGATCATAATCATCATCCCGTCCCTGACAACCTATCCCACACACTCCTGACATCCTATACCCTGACGACCTATCCCACACACTCCTGACATCCTATACCCTGACGACCTATCCCACACACTCCTGGCATCCTATACCCTGAAGACCTAGCCCACACACTCCTGACATCCTATACCCTGACGACCTATCCCACACACTCCTGACATCCTATACCCTGACGACCTAGCCCACACACTCCTGACATCCTATACCCTGACGACCTAGCCCACACACTCCTGACATCCACCTGGCCGCTGGCATCCTATACCACCCAGCAGCTGAATATCCGCTCCGAACAGCCTCTGACATCACAATCAGTCGTCCAGCTCACACAGCCCTGGCAACACCGCCCCGGTAACACAGCCCCGGTAACACAGCCCTGGCAACACCGCCCCGGTAACACAGCCCCGGTAACACAGCCCCGGTAACACAGCCCCGGTAACACCGCCCTGGTAACACAGTACCGCCACCGGGAGCGTGTGTTACCAGTGGGTAGCCAATAGCCATCCAGCACACCGCACACGGTAACACAGTACCGTCACCGGGACATGTATCACCAGTTGCCGGTGACGGGATGGCCGCGTGACACGCCTCACACCGGAAGCCCGGCACGATGTCTCGCATTAGAGCGGCCACAGACGCGCGTGCAGCCCTGCCACAGCCCTGCACCTGACCGGCCCCGGGCTCTGTGTACAGCTAAGTCACACGGCCACCAGACTGGCAGGATTCTCACGCCGTGCCGGTGAATAAGGCAGGTGCTACAGGTGCCACGAGGGACTCTGGTGTATTTAAATCGCCGTTTAAATCGCAATCTGTTGTATTAAACTGTGAATGGCGGTAAGTGATGTCTCCCTCGTCAACAATAAAAAGGTAGCGGTGGGGTTTCATTTCGGTGTAATTGCCCATCATTCACGCCTGTGACACAAACCGTTAGTCGTTACGCTGTAGAGCGTTTGTGGCTTTTATCCAACGCCTAAATTGGTGCCTATCAACTTAAAATTACAGCTCACAGCTACAGCTAGCCTGAAACGGCAGCAATTATTTCAAAGAGGAAGGCTGATTTTAGTAATTGTCCACCAAGCCGACATACAATGGCGAGACCACAAGTGTCCCAGCCGAGAAAATAAGAGACACATGCAATGGAACAGCAGCCACATATGAAGCAGGCGCGTCGCCTTCTATCTCAGAGCGCCAGTGCCCTCCCCCCGGCTGATGGGCCATACTAGCAGAAGCTGTCAAATTGAACACACACGCTGGCAAACCCTCGCTCACGGCCAAAACAGGAATGAACTCGGCTCACACACCCCGACAGCGCGTGCCACAGTTGTGTGCGTGTCTGTCGCGCCCCCTCGGGTCACGCGTGTAACATCCGGACCCGCGCGCCGCACATCCGCCCCTCCACCTCTCCGCGGCCGCCTCCGCCCGGGCGCGGCGGAGGCGGAGGCGGAGGCGATCACGGCGCGCCACAAAAAGCGTGGCGAAGTGGCGCGCCGTGGCGCGGGGCAATCGTCCAATTTATCTCTGCCGAACGGCGCGGCGGCGGCGCCGCGGCGAATGGCGGCGCAGCTATGGCGTCGTTGCGGCGAGCGGCGGCGCGGCAATATAGCCAGCAGACACGAGATGAGACACTCAAATGGCCGACTCCACTGAGACGGAGACAGTGGAGACACCTCTGCAGCGAACAAGCCAATGAGCAAGTGAAGTCACGCGCGCAAACGATGTCACGCGCGGTTATGGCGTCAAAGAGACGCAGCTACTGAGTCACAGGGCTAGACGGGGCCTCGGTCGCAGGGACGCAGGGGACAGAGAGACGGGGACAGAGAGACGGGAACGGAGAGACGGGAACAGAGAGACGGGAACGGAGAGACGGGAACAGAGAGACGGGAACGGAAAGACGGGAACAGAGAGACGGGACCAGATAGACGGGGACGGATAGACGGGACGGGGACGGATAGACGGGGACGGATAGACGGGGACGGAGAGACGGGGACGGAGTGACGTTGACACGGGGGACGGGGAGGGGACACGCTGACAGTCAGAGGCGCCGCTGCAGACGTCCCCGCGTCGATAACGGACGCGACTCTCAGACACGCTCGGAAGCCGGCCGAGTCAGCGGCACTCGGGGCGACACGTGTACCGTCAGACGTCTATCGCCGCGCCGCCCGACACATGTCAAACATCGGCACAGTGTCCGCCGCCGCGTCTGCTGCGGTGAGCGGCGCAGAGCCGCGCACAGAGAGACGGTCCCGAGAAGTGGCGGCTGCTCGTTCAGCTGAGGCGAGGTGTTAGTGGTGGCGGTGTGTTAAGCGGTGGCAGTGGCGCGGCGCCGACCACCGCCTACGGCCTCGGCAGTACGGGAAGCGAGGAACCGCACCACCACCGCCGCCGTAAATGACGATGACGATGACGTCGCTGACTTTGATGGCGCCGGCAGCGGACGTCATCATTACCAGAATACGTCATCACGCAGCACGTGCAACCAGTGGACCGTTCCCGCCTGCAGTGTTCCCCGGTACCGCTCACCCCCGCTCCCCTGTCCCACATGGCGTGCACCTGGCCGGTTTCCGCCGTCACCGGGACGTGTTGCAGGTCGTGCTCCTGTCGGCCACACCTGTGCCGCAGCAAGCGTAACAGAGGGGCGTCGTCGGACCCCGGAGCAGCCAGGTGTTGTTCCTATGCTGGAGGATGGAGCCAGCTGGGCTGGCACTGGGCCGGCGCCGCCGACTCCCACACACCGCCCGCGGTCCCCGCCGCCCGCGCAGGCCGCGACCGGCAAAGTCAAGGCGAAGAGGGTGTCTCATCAGCATACGACCTTGGCCGCTGGCTGCGAGGCAGCGGCGCGACTGTCGGTGGCTCCTGCTCTCTGTCAGACTGTCCGGACTGGTTACCACTCTCCGTGTCTGGTGCTGGACTGAGGGGAGGAGACGCCAGGTTCTGGACCGGGTAGAAGAGGGGCGGCGAGGGCGGGAGAATGGTACGATATCAGCTCCAGAAGGGTTCTAGTTGGTTCTGGTTTTCCGGAGCGAGAGTGCCTCCATTTCTGCGGTTCGTCAAACAGTATCGGTATCCGTTTCAAGACAGCTCGTGATGAGGCCTTTCTTTCAGCAACTCTTGCAGCACGTACGGGGCCGGACAGAAACCAAGCTCGGTGAGCGTGTTTCAGATTAGTGCGATGTGCAGCCTCGTAAGCGTGTTATAGGTCAGATTTGGGCCCTGTGTGGGCTGTCTAACCATACAGCGCCACCAAGTGTGGCGGAACAACACCGCCCAGTGAGCACCATCCAGCCCGCACGCGCCGCTCGGCGGTAAACCGGCTACCACCAGCCGCTGCAGCCAGCCGCGCGTTTTAGGGCCACTCAGCAGCGAGGCCACTGGGTGCTGGGGGGCTGCCCGAGACAGAGAGCCGGCCCTGCAGCTGTCAGGTCCACCCACTGGCTGAGAGGAACAGCGGTACTGGACCAGCACTACACAGTGGTGGTCTAATGGCCAGCTGATGTCTCAGTCTCGCCGATAATCCGAGGTCCACCCACGGCGGAGTCCATCTCATCACCATAACTCACTGAACCCATCCACAACCCGCCCCCACCTACAGCACAATACCTACCCTCCCACCCCTGCATTCCGCCCACTCCTGTACCATGCAGACCCCACCCACCAGCTGCATCCTACCGACCCCTCCCACCCCTGCATCCCTCCCACCGATTCTCCGTCATGGTCAACCCTCCCACCCACTCCCATCAATGTCACCCACCCTCCCCTATGGCAGATAACCCCCCCGCCATCTAACCCTTTATCCCCCAGCCAGCCCGGTCTGATCCAACGTGTTGCACATTGCGGAGCCCACAGCGCACGTCACCGCCACACAGCGGCTGACAACAGAGGCTGTGCCGTGACATCACGGCTGACAACAGAGGCTGTGACGCGGCATCACGTCACGGCCGTGTGACTGCACCGACAGCCGGGTGGGCGGAGCGCGCCGCGCCGCTGAAGGCATCGCTGCATTCCAGCCGGGTCGCTGCGCCACAGGTGTGGTGCCGGCAGCCAGGCTGGCGTCACTGCCATCTGACGGTGGTCAGAGATGGTCCGCCCGGCGCCACGCCACGCCGCTGGACCCCGCCGACCGACAGGGACGCCGGCGAGACGTGATGGGGCACTCAGGAGGAGTCAGGATTTCACAGAAGGAATGGGAGGTGGAGAGGATTCCCAGTGAGATGTAGAGGAGCACGGGTTTTATTGGGATTCTATGACGCCGCGAAATGGTTATATGTCGTTGGGTAAGACAAACACAAGAACTTCGGAGGATCTGGAAGGTAAGGGAGATCTGGAAGGTAAGAGAAGAAAGAAGGTTCCCAGTAAGGAGCACAAGGACCACGAGTGAGAGCAGAACCCAGGGGAGGTTTGGAAGTTGTGGGGGCACATGCATGCCTGAAAGGCACGGTAAATACGTATCCCTCGAAGGCACATGGCCGAACCCCATGGACCCGTACCCCAGCCAGGCAGCGACCCAGGAAGTGTGAGAGCGTCGTGGCCTTCGCGGAGCCGCCCTGATGCGATCGGCCACAGCCGCTGCCGCTGCTCCNATCACATCGTCAACTAGGAGACCACATATTTCACAAGGAGCATCACACCTTACGTTAGGGGTATCATAGCTTTCAATGGGGACATGACATCTTCCTTTAGGGGCAGCACATCTTCCTGTATACTTATAGGGGTATCACATCTTCTTCTAGGGACATAGCATCTCTTACAAGGGGCATTACATCTTCAATTAGGGGCATCACAGCTTGTTTGGGGGCATCGCATCTTTCAGTGAGGCATTGCATCTTTCAGTGGGGCATGTGGGTAGCACGACACTTTGGGGCATCATGTTTGCTGGGGGGCAATATGTTCCACAAGGGGACTCGAAATTTCATAAGGGGGCATCACGATCAGGGCATACCGCATTTGCGGTATTTGCGGTATAGTAGCTACGCGCCTGAAATACGCCTTCTTTAAAAATAGTTGAATATACCCGATTTTTTACGGGATACCGTGGGGTCCAGGATCCGTTAGTAGACTTCAACCGAGAACCCCCACTGACGACCACAAACCCAGGCTGTGAGTCGAGATCAGCCTCTTCAGAGTTATTCAGCCCAGACTCTCCCGGATCGACTCACCCGACTCCGAACCTTCAAAGTGCAGCTGAAGGACTATTGTCAATAAGGTCACGAAAAAGTAACCACCATGGCAAACAGTTATCCCGTTTCAAGATTGTAGCTCATTTAACCCGCCATTGACGGGGGGGGGGGGCGAAGAAAGTCCCCTGACGAACTTTCATAACAATTCAAGACCTAACAGCGCTATCTTACATCAATTTTTTTTCAAAATAAATGTGTTTGTTGTTGTTGTTGACGTCTTTTGTGCACAAATGAAGCAATTTTGTGGAGGAAAAATCGAGATGTAGCGAATTTAGTGACGTCGCTACACACGAGTTCGATGATAAATTAGCTAAACTGTAACAGATCGTACAAAAAACATATTTTGAGCAAATAGCAAGAACATCAAAATGGATATCTTTGATTTGTTTCACATGTTTTTTTATCCCAATAAAAAACGATTGTTTTGGGAAAATGACCACAAAATCATTTTTCAAAGGTATCCAAAAAATGGAATGTATATATTAAAGAACCACATGGGCGATTTCCAAGAACACACATTTCAAAACAATATCACTCTTGTTGACTGATTTTCCTCGTGAGTTCAAGTGAGATTCTAGATCCGTTTATGGGATTCATGCAAATGCATGGTTACGAGCTCATCGACTTGTCCCCTCGACCACCGAGATAGCGTGAAGTATGTACGGAATTTGTTATAAATTAACATCGCAGGAAAATCACGTCACTTCATCAGAATGCACGTAATTTGGTATTTAATTTCTGTAAACAAGAAAACACATTGGGAATGCGATTCAAGGACTAACTTTATATTTATATCTAAAACTGAAACTGAGCAACACGCGAACTACAAAATGGAAAAGCACAGCTAGCGAAACAAAGATGCGTAACGAACATACATTTTTTGGTCTCTTTTAGTTAGCCAATGCGTTTTTCTCTTCTTATCAAAGGGTTTCAACTGATGACTTTGTTTGTTTGCTTCATGGTTTTATGACTTAATGATGTATTCCCTTTGTTTAATTGATTCTGAGGAGAGTTCTGATCCCTGACTTTATCATCGCTTTCGTACACAAGCATGCATTGATTCAGACTTCTCAGAACCACAGACGACAGCCTGAATTCGATGGCGTGACAGCTGTGCACCACCAACAACACATTGATCTGTTCCAGGAACGGCTCGTAGGCCAGTGCCATTACCACCCAGGCATGTTAGCATGCTGTTGCCATGTTGCCCGATCAATACGTGCCCGATCAATACGGCCCGTCATCAGCTGTTTGCCAGCACGGTTGGCACGCTGCTGACTGTGCCACCCGCCCCAGAACACAGCGCTGTCGCCATACCTTGCGAGACGTGCAGGGGATGGCGGTGGCCGGATGTCTCAGCTGACTAAGTCACCACCGGTCTCTGTGCGTCCAGCTGGAGCTTGTCCAGCCATGACAGTCTCCCGACCGTACTCTCTTCTCTGTCTCTCTGTGTACCAGCTGGAGCTAGATCGAAGCGGTGGCGGTGCGCGGGAGGCGTGCCCGCCGATTCGTGCCGCTCATCCCCCGAACAAGTACCCGGCTGGCCCCCGATCGGCAATCCTCTTTCCTTCCTCGGTCCTCTGTCGTCCGTCTGACTGCCTCCGGCCTGAGCGAGAGCAGCTCCGACGCGTCCGGTTATCAGCGCTGCCAACATAGGTACTCCTTAGAACGATGCTGCAACGTTTCAGAGTGAATCGGAATTGCGAGGAAACAGACTCGAATTATGGCTGATAACATTTGCTCAACGATGCGATTAATAAAATTGAGAGGAACTCACCCGCAACCCACTGGATGGGCTTCTTGTAAACCTAGACGTCAATGGTGTGGAGTGTACGGACATAACTCGAGGAGAATGTACCACTGACGATGTATTGTCAAATAAATGAGCACAAACATTCCAGATAAACCGAGGCTTTGAAGCATAGACAGCTATATTTCTAACAGTCACATCGACACATTAGGTACTTTGTAAAGCTTTCAATCGGACTGAGAGCAGATGGCATGATTGTGACGTCACATAATGGCATCACATCGTGGCTTCATATATATGTTAAATACCTAACTATGCATGCAAGTCACGAATGCATATAAAACTGAGGCAGCACACAAGGACTCGAAACCTCATTCGATTACTCAACAGCAATATCCACAGGTCACCTGCCTCAGACACTGGCAATAGGCCTATCACATAATCAGCGGGAAGCCATGCGAACACTGCCTCAGCCAGTCCACTCTCCGTTCCAGCATGGCAACATCCACGTGGCGGTGCCCTCCGCCAGAGCGCTCCACGTCACAGAATATACCACTCATCACCCGTTGCGGTCACCACCGTATACTGAACCTTCCCAAAAGACAAGGTCACTGGCCAAGTCGCAGCGCCCGCCTCACACGATATGGTCACTGGCCGCGTACGTACTCTCCGTGTTGGCGGCCTGCACGGGCTGGTCCAGCTGTCCCTTCAGCTTCTCCAGCTCCCGGATGCCGGACTCGGTGATCTCGTACTTGTGCGACACCAGCTTACGGTAAAAGTGCAGCGCGAACAGCGCGAAGATGCAGACGATGGGCACCAGCAGCGCCGTGGACGCCCACGCCGCCTCCTGAGACACGTCGAAGAACTTGACCCAGCAGAGCAGCGCGATCTCCACCATGAAGAGCATCAGGCCGACGACGGTGGAGAACACCCAGGCCATCTCGATGTAGATGTGCATCTTGGTGTGCGGCGACTCGGAGACGGCCGACATGGTGTGCATGCTGCTGACGGCCTCCACGTGCGGCAGGATGCAGGTGGAGATCATCAGCGCCAGCATGTGGATGGCCACCAGCAGCGTGGTGCACATGGCGAACGCCACCAGCAGGCCGGTCGGGATGTTCTTGCTCAGCTGGACCTCCACCATCGCCACCTGGAACGGACGCGCCGAGAGAGGCAACAGAAGAGAGACAGTCAGCGGAGAGCCGGACCGACGAATGGCGTCCAGGTGACGTCACGGGACCGAATGTGACGCTCAGAAGGCGATGAGAGCTATTAAATGACTATTTGGCGCTAGGGAGCACTGACATCTATAGCTAACAGATAGTAATGGATGTCAGTGCTAGAGAGATTGAGACGGTCTGACAACTGCCTTAACACATGATTTGAGCGTATGCCTTGGAAATGAAAATGACTTATATTTTCTCAAAATTTGCAGTACAAAACGTCAGTATTCATCTCTGTTCTAAGCCATTGTGCTGGACCAGATTGATAACGTACCATAGCGTATGCATAACGTAGCATAGCATAACGTACGTACCATAGCATAGCGTACATAATCAACATAACCATAGCATAACGTACCATAGCGAAGCCGGACAGCAGCGCTGATGTTCGACTGGAGGCCTTCAGCTTGGCGCGGCTGAGGTGAAGGTTGCGCCATGCCAGAAAGTAGGTGTGGCTAGAGCTGTCGCCGGACATCGTTAACGACTGGCCCTGGAGCACAGCACCAAGGAAGGTCAGAACGCAACGGAAGCCACGGTGATGAGTGGCTTGGCATTGTGATGATTGTGTGCAGTGCAACGAGCCAAGAGCAGTAGAAGGAAATGTCTAGAAACAACTGTTCGCAGAAACGGGGATCGACCAAGTGTCAACTTGTGTGATCCATGAACTGTTATCTAGTTGGGCTGTGCAATGTTCATTTATATGAATGTCAAAGCCCCTAAAAGTAAAAAAAGTTAAATGTACAGAATCGAGGTGCATTCAGCTTTTGATACAGCGTGTTAGTACAAGCGGCAAGCAGCAAGCATCTAACGAGTTAGCTAATATTGCATGCTTTCTTTGGAACGTGCTGCAAACAAAAGTTATCCACAAATCATGCAGGTGCAGTATTCTGAAATGAGTGAGGTAGCGGGAAACGATGGGCAAAAAGCACTATGCAGCAAATCGCTTCATCCGCTTTACTGACATCACATGTCATCAATGTTCACTGGATATGCGAGTTACAAGCCACCAAAATATACATCGCTATTTACTGCGACCAAGTCTTGCAACTGAAGGAGAATACGGCCAATGGAGCAACGTCGTCTGCGAAACAAAGGATACACGAAGCGTATATTGCATACTCCAAACGCCATGAACAGCATGAAGCAAACAAAATATGGAAAAATAAACTACAGCGCATTTGAAATACCCGGATGCTAACACGCCCATTTTGCGCTGCTCAGCGGAATGACTCGATTAGCTAGCATCCCGGCGGTTAGCAGCGTGGCAGAGCCGATTCATACGTACTACAGCGTGATATGCGCTGGCGTTGCCGACTGCCGGTCTTGTTAGTTCGAACAGGGCCGGCCCGGGCCCGCCGTAAGGGTTCCGGCCCGACACCAGACTGGCGCTCTCCGAGGTGGCGTCGCTATACACCATGACTAGCCGGGTCCCCGGGCGCCGCGCGAGCTGCTGCTTCAGCCACCATGGACGGTGGGCCGGCCGCTGCCACTACGCAACGAGATCACCCAGCTGCCTTTCGGGACGAGCAATGTATTCAGTTATTGATCAGAAGCAAGCACTTGTGCGTCCGCCTGCAAATACAATGCAAACAAACGCTGACCTCTTAAGGTAAGGATTGTCTATGGAACAGGACGTGTCGTATATACATGATTTGTTGCTGTTTACCCTCAGAACAATCGATATAGTTAATCGATATAGTTAATACGTCAATGAAGCATGAGAAGCATACCAAAACATTGTCAATATTGATTATTGTAATCATGCAAAACATTTCAATGACCAAAACCAGTGGCTCGTTAATTGAAAAAAAAACATGCTATCTGTCTGCCTGTAAATACATTATCCACTAGTTCATAGTCTCCAATCCACTAGTCTCCTTTGAACTAGTAAGGAAATAAATATTATGCAAACTCCTAGAATTGACAGGCACATGCACTGAAAAAACTGACCAAGTCATGAATTCCAATAACATTAATATAACATTTAAAACACCTGTAGGTACTTATTAAGTTTTAGAAATGCGTTCGAAAGTGTCTTGACAAAAAAACGGCAGCTCCAAGCAAACCGCATGCAATACAAAAGAGAAAGTTAGCAAGCATAAATATTTAGCTCGTGGTCACATGCAGGGACTATTGAACATCTGCAAGTAGGTTTACAACAAAGCACATATACACAATATTCAGCAAGATAAGCAGTCAAGCAAATACAGCACACTGGTAAGGTGGGACAAGACGTCCCATTACCCATTAGATGCTTTCTGCCGAAAATATCGCTTCCTATTGGACGGAGGCGAACTGTTAGCATTATAAAAGTTTGTAAATTTGTATCGAATTCTGCATAGAATAATTATACCTTTTCATTTAACATTTGTGTCGGCGACTATTTCCAAAAAGCCTGCAAAGGGGGCGTCTTGCCCCACCCCGGGTTCAGACGACCCGGTCCACGGGGCAAAACATCCCTTAGAACTCGGCTCTAACAGGGAGAAGGCAACACATAAATATGTCGATCGGTAGCTCGGTCAGAATCCCCGACTGAGCAACATGAACGGACACGAATCAACATTTGCTTTAATAATTGCTTCAGCCCTACAAATTGGTGATGGTTGTGAGGATTCGATTTCAGGATGTGCCGACCAGGGCAATAAAACACTGAACACTGTGCCGACCACTTAGCCATGTAGTGCCAATTATTTGTAGCGGATACGGGGATCACTTAACCGTCATGCGCCTCCGACGCCAGGAGACTGAAGGCATTGTGAGCCAGTCTACCGAGCCGGCAGTCAATGGATCACCCTAGCCCCGCCGGCTAATGTAGTCCAGACAGGAGTGGTTACATCACTGTGCTCATACATAACCAGCGTATTGCAACGTCAGGCAAGCAAAATACACAGCATATATCGTCATTATCCTAGTGAGTACATTGAGTGATATATTTGAATGGGTCACCGAGTTACCTGCGAGACAGGCGCCACCTATCATGACAGATTGCAAACCGAATATGCAGCTCTCTTAACCCGCGCACTGCAGGGGGGGGGGTGATTTTCCCCCTCAGTTTTCCAGTGAATTAGCGCAAAAAAACGGCGGCGCGCAGACCGCCAATTTTGTACAACCTGTTGGGCATCAATTCACACACTTTTGGAAAATTTTTGAACTGAGGTCCATCTCAGGTCAGTCACAAAGTCCATGTCATGACCTCTACCTCAAAAATGTTTGGCGTTCTAGCCAAAAGGCCAACAGTCTTTTTCGAAAGTTTGAAACTCGCAGGATTTCAAGAATACTATACCTACATATTCGTCATATCTCGGATGTTCGTAATCGGTGACCAAAGGTCAGGTCAATTTCCTGACCTCCCCATTATAAGTGAATGGGGAAAATAAACAAATGCTTCCCTTTCAGAAAATAATGCATTGGATCAGGCTTAATTTTTTTCCAGAATCATGCTATTAGCTCATTCTAAATGATCAGGTGCAATTGTTTGCTTAGTGATATCTTACAAGGCATACGAGGTCATCTAAGTCATCAGCAAAGATTTGCTATAAACTCTTGATGAAAAAGAGATAGAGACGATAAGTTGAAACCAATGTGGTTCAGTCTCGTCTGGCCGCGTTGCCCCTTTGCAACATGAACCTACCTGGTCACCAAGATGACCTTGAACCAGAGGTCAAATTTTGAAGTGACCTTTGCCAGGTCACCGTATACATGTTTCAAAGCGCATCAAATGAGAACAAAACACGGAATGGCGTCAAAAATGTTTCCCTATCTTTCTAGGTGACATGCTATTTCAGAAAACTGTTTTCGCTAAAACAGTAATTTTTGACCTTTCATGACCTCTGGGAACCTAAAACTATTTATCTGATATCAATTTGGGAAACCTGGTTGCGATTGCAAAATTTCAATAGCTATCGATGCGTCCCTTAATCATTTGCTCCTAGCTATCATAGCTTCCGAGATAATCCCCGGGGGGGGGTTTTCTGGAAAAGATCCTAAAAACCGGAAATCTGACCTTTGGTGACCACTGGTGACCTTTCATTGTGACCCTGATCAAGAAAAGACTGATACTTTCCGATAGAGCTGCCTAGAGCTATCCCAATGCCGTTTTCCGCCTTTTGTCGCTACGTTGCGTGTTTTGGAAGATCTCACGGGGGCGGAAAATCAACCCCCCTGCAGTTCGTGTTCGGCGCGAACCGCCCTGAGTGCGGGTTTAACGCGAAGGTGATCGTGAAGCTCGCATAAAACCGCGTCGCAGGCGGAACGTTTGCTATCATGTCGGAATGTCGGTCTCAGATTAACATTATAGTTCAAGTACTGGTTGGTCTTCGACCTCAAGGCTTCATTGCAATAAACAGGCAGACAGCAGATACATGTCAGACTAGCATGAAACAGTTCCAGACAACACTGACACTTTGTAGGACTCTGTCTTGTGCCTAAACCGCAGCCACGATGGTGCTTACTGCTTGGGTCACAGTTAGACATGGAGATCACTCAAATTAGGATCGTTTTGTATTTAGTCTATCATGACCTATTACGATCAGCGGGGATTGCTGGGATGAATTAATGAGACAATACGAATAAGTGCCATATCAAGCAGTTCGGCAGCTATTTAGAAATCGTGCACATTGACGACACAGTCTGGACCTTCGCCACTCGCATGCACATTCCTTGAAAGATTGAATGGAAAATAGGCAAATAAAAGCGCAAACTCAATGTTAGTTGGCCTTTGAATTGAGCTAAATCTCAGCCATGCAAAAGATTGATGCATTACTGAATAGCATCAATGTGGATGTTTCGTCCAACAGTCAGACGGAATGGTATCAATCAGGTCGGCCCCACTGCCAGTTGTGGGCGCAGACAGAAGGACATAAATATATGTATCCAGCCAGTTTGACAGTCTTGCCAAGAACAGAACAGGAAGTGGCCATGCTCAGAAAGAAGGCTGGACAGGGCAGCCTGCAGGGAACACTTCAAACTACAAATTGCTGGGTGAGCATCACGACAGGGTAAATTTATAACAGAACAGTGCAAATAGCATTGCAGAGGGAATCTGTGGATGTCAGTGAAGGCAGGACAAAGGACGTAGCAGGTCAGCTGAAAGGTAAAACAAAGGGACAGAAGGACAGATCAGTGAACAGACTGCAATGTGCAGGAAGAGAACAGTGCAAAGGGAACACTGAAAGTATGCTGGAGAACAGGGCACACAGCAGGGCAGGAGGTCTTTGTGAAGATACTATTATATATTATAAAAAAAAAAATAAGAAAAATGCCAGATATGGATTTTATGCAAATATGTAAATTCAGTATTATACCAGTAAGACCCTTAAACGGCGAAGGTCGAGCGGATTCCGAATAAAATCCGCGTCAAATTTTATGCAACCCGTTCTCGAGCGGAGGTCTGTGGTTCCTTGTGTCAAAGCATGCTTTTTATTTATTCGGCTATGTGTTGTTTTGCCGTCGCAAATAGATCCGAACCACTGAACTCTATAGAGATCCGATCCGAACTAAATCGATCCGAACTAAATCGATACTTTGAACTAAATAGGTTTTGCAGCGTTATTTTTAATTTGCAATTATATTTTAGTCTTTCGTTTGTAGGCAAGAAATATTCCATTTTTTGGGGTGGGTATTTTAGATGGATTGATTGCGCTTGTTATCAGCTGCATCATGTTTTTACGCTAGCATCCCGTTTGGTGTTTGAAAAGCACGTGGCGGTTGTAATGAAGGAAAATGTTATTAAGAAATTTCGTCTGAAATATGCAGGCAGAATTTTTTAGATCTAGCGAAATACTGCATTAAAACCTCAATTTTGCATGCATTGTTAGAGTACGGTAAACATGGTCGTATCAGATGTGGTTTGTTTGTTTTCATCGCTTCCATTCGTTCTCCATATGGTGCTTATGCACTGATTTAAAATGGTGAAGTTACGTCATAAAACTATAGTTTGCGCTTATATACCAGTACTGTATGCTAGCGTTCCCAACGCGCCGCGTGATCGACACATTAGGCATTACGCCGGGCGATCGTTCTCTACGCGTCTGTGTTTGTACCCGTGTTCGTTGCGACGTTTTGGTTACCGATATTATTAGTGTTCCGGTATGCGATATGAATGTTGTTTTGCATGTAATTTTCCGTGACGGAACAGGGTGGTCAGCGGTGCGCACGTGTCAGGTTTGGTGAACCTCAAGTTGACCGTGTGCAAGCATTGCTCCAAGGGTGGGTGTGGTCGTCCAGCCTTCACATCAAATTTAGGCTTTGATAGGTCCATGTCCGTTTCTGTGTCACTTACAGCAAGGATAAGTACTTCTGACACCGTCTAGCTGCGGCAACGTGTCCACGTGCTTCTGCGTCCATTGCGGACCCATTTCACATGTATGAGAATAAAGCTATAATAATTCAATTCATTGAATGGGGCTATCAGATCGGCGAAAAAACCCGCTTGTCAGAGTCGGATGCGGGATTCAAAAGATTATAAGTCTTTCTGACCAGCGTCGCGGTCTGGCCCGGGCCCTCCGGGCCGGGCCGGGCCGGCCGGGCCGGGTCGGGTCGGCCGCTTATATTGAGAGAAAACCGGTATTCGAATGAGGACTCAGAGACGCACGTTCTCGTAATGATAGCAATAAGATACCCAGTAATGGGTTAGAACAGAACAGCATAGAGAGCAGGAAACCAGCATGACAGACGACAGTTCAGATATGCTAGATAATATGGCAAAATTGGGGTAAGGCATGACATCTGACAGAAAATAGAACAAATGAGATGATGATGCATGATGCATAAATGGCGGACAGTGAACAGACAACAAGGTACTGAACAGGGATCAGGATAGCTCCTTAAACAGAAAGCAGTGTGGAGGAAAATACAATAGACATTACTAAGTGGACAGAGGAATGTGTAAAAACAGATCACATACTCAACATACATAACACCTAGGGGGGGGGGGGTATAACAAAGAGCAATGTCATTGGTCAAGCTCTACAAAGCAGCCAGGCAAACAAGTATCAAAGCAGATTGTGTCAGGGAGCTGACAAAATTGTTGTGGAATACTGGTTAACTGGTTAACGATTCCAATTATATAATCAGCATGCAATTAGTGAAATGTTGCATTGCAGCAGTGCCTATCAGCAGTGGTGGGCATCGTTACTAAACAATGTAGCTGCGTTACTCGTTACTACGCTACTCATAAAACTAGTTCCGTTACTGGGTACTCCGTTACCTTGCGACAAATTTAACGTAAGTTACTTTAGTCCGTTACTCCGCAACTTAAGTGTAACCATCGTTAGTGCAGAGGTGGATGCCACACCACACTCTTTTTTTTTCTTTTTCGGGAATAACTCGCGTATATCAACTGATTGCGATGACGCGTTCAGTAACCTACTTAATAACAATTTGCCACGTACTCTGAACATTTCGATATTTCTCAAGGTCGTGTCATATGCAAATGGCGTCCCGTTATATCGATGCTTGCAATTTGTAGACTTTCCGAGTGTTTTCAGGAACATGCGAACAGGTGTTAACAGGTGACATTTATGGTTTCCACTGAGATCATGACCTCAGTTGACCATTCTAGAGGTCAGAAGTCACTGATCTCCGATGACCGAAGATAACTTTTTTGGCCTCTGGCAGTTTCTAATGCATTGTTGTATATGCTACTTCCATGACCTGACCCTGACCGGCCAGCCAACGGCCGGTCAGGCCTCTGACGTCACATCGTGTACAGACTCGAATTTGGCCGAACCAGGCCGGCGCCCAGTCCCGGCCAGAGGCTACGTTTGGCAAATATGGTGCATACTGCAATACTGCATGCAATTGTCCAAAAGTACCATTTGAAGCAATCGGAGGTGGCTGAATATTTGTCACTATCTCCTTGGATAGCTAGGCTAGTTGACATTATCAACATGCAATGCACCGTTTGTACGTGACCGTGACTGGCCGAGAGCCCGCTCCGTGAGCCGGATCGGCGGCGCGCCGAGCTCAGCTCACGTGTCGCGAGGGGTGATTCTGCCAGTGAGGCGCGGGCGGGAGGGCGCCTTAGTGCCGACAATGGGAGCGCTTGGCTTGATGCAGCCGTTCAACTAACCTAACCATCTAATGGTTAGGTTAGCATTCTATGAGACCTTGACGTCCAGAGCATGAAGAATCGGTAGACATGTCATTGGTCTGCATTTTCGCCATACCATAGGTTAAATCGCCATACCATAGGCCATACCATAGGCCCAGCTAAACGAAAGGGGCGCGATTTTGGACAAAATGTCGATTTACAAAAAAGGCGCTCGATGGATTTTTGAGAAAAAAAATACATCGCTAGATTCCACATGAGCTCAGCTTTCGAATGGCGTACCTCCCGTAGTTTGACACTTCCGAACCCTTCCAACAAACTGTGCTAAGGATCCAATCTTTGGTCACCCTAAAATATCATACTTCTCAATGCTATCAGGGTGAAAACAATATTTGCACTAAGGGACTGGTTAATCATTGGTGCTTCATTGTGTCAGTAACACCTACACCCTTTTGGCATGAAGTCTGAATTATGATGTTTTGATCTGTCCAGGGTTACAATTGATAACCGTATTCTATCAACCTGAAGGAGGAAACTAGAGAAGAAAAAAACATACCAAAGTCAAAACAATACAAAGTTTTATATAAATTTGTGACCAAGTTGCCTAAAAATAAATTCATACAAAATATCTCAAATTCAAATTTACACCTCTGCACTTCTGTGTGAGCATAAAGTAGGTAGAAATTGGGCCTACCAATGCAAATATTGGACACCCCACAATACCACATTTCAGCTTAATGTGATTAGAAGTGTAGGTTAGGGGGCTTAGTGTAGGTTAGGGCTTATTAGTAGAGTAGGTTCCAAATCCACAGCTAAGAGGTGTAGCACACCACACCTCCACTAGCATGCTGGGTCTAGGTTTTCATAGCCTTAGTCTAGCATGCATGTCCAGCAATATCAATATGGTTGTTTAACCTATTCCATTATACTAAAAAATACCAACAATGGTCACAATTAGCCATATATAAATTTATAACACCCCAATGAGGTATGGCCTTGACCTACAAACACAGTGAGTCCTTACATTGGTGGTGTTCCAGCACCTTAACTAGAAAAGGTTTTCATCCCAACAGTTGTTGGGTTTCAACAGTTTCATCCCAACAACAGGAGCAGAGCACAGGAATGGATGGTGGAAATTTCCAATGTTAACAGAATGGACAGCGTGCCACAAATGCGCAACAGTGCACCAAAACTATTGTCACATAGAGGCTGTTCCAGCGCCCTCAACCAGAATAGGTTTTCATCTCGCTGGTTGAGGCGCTGTGGAGTTGAGCACAGGAATGGACAGTAGAGGTTTCCAATGTAGACAACATTGACAGAGAACCACTAATATGCACAAGTGCGCCAGAACTGTTGCAACGAAGGTAACATTAGCTTTCCTCCACCGGCCTCAACCACTTGCTGAGTGGTTGAAATTTGGTTCAACCAGTTGAGGTTGGTGGAGGGTCAACCAAGTTGAGGTGGAGGGTCAATTTGAGTTGAAGTATGGCCGGTGGAGAAAATGAAGCCACAACCAGATTAGGTTGAGGGTGCTGGAACAGCCCTATATGATAGGTAGGGTAAAATTCAAATCTTCAATAATGTCTGAATCTTTTTTATTGGGGTTTAAGGGAACGCCAACACCTTTGGTCAATTTGCACCTACAAATGTCTGAATCTAAGTCTTTTCACACCATCAAAATGCAGACGACAACGACATCCGCATCCTATCCTCAGATATTTCATGAATAGGATGCGTCTGGAGATAACCGTTACAGCGGTTGAACCAAAGGTCCAATAACAATAGCACAATCATCATAGGTGTCTAGGGCCTTAAATAACAATGCTGAGCTTTGAGGTCTGGTAATGGTAAATCCACAACCTGAAATGGCACCAACCTGAACCTTTTAACAACTTCTCCAAACTTTTCAATATAAGATGGGAAATATGACTAATATATCAAACAATAAATTAAACTTAAAACTCTAAGGCCTCTCCATAATCATTCCACAATAAATCAAATCGTAATAACTGCAATGCAACGTCAACAAACGTAGTGTTATTGAACGGCCTGCTTTGAGACAGAAGTGGCGCAATATCTGTCTGAGTGCTGGTTCACGGGTTGCCTGCGGTCGCTGCGGTCCGCTGCGGCCAGCCGCAGAGTTAGCTCCGCCACTACTCCATACGTCACACGAGAGTTGCGCGCCATGAACACAAGCTGGGCTCCGAACGTGCTCTGCGGCCAGCGGCCTCGGCGGTCGCTGCGGCTGACTTTTCCCGGCCGCAGGAATCGCTGGCAGCCGGCAGCCGTGTGACTCATACTTCCCCCAATCCCACCGTCCCTCTACCCCCCGCCTGCTGCCGCAGCGACCGCAGCGACCCGCAGCAGATTGCGGACCCGTGAACAGCACCCGGTACAGTGTAGCATTATGACAAATGGCCGTCATTTCGTCACTTGATGTCATTTAATACGTCAAGTGGACGATTTCGTTGCGTACTATTCAGTAGTAACTTTTTCGTGTATTTGTAGCATTTTAGTATTTGTATGATTGAATCTAATCGTCATAATATGTATATTTCACGTGGTCAAGCTAGCAAGCAGATCGATATTGCCCAATATCTGGCACTACTGCCAGATATTTCGCAAATTGTTAGTTTGAGGTCCGTCGCCTTAGGAATCGTTCTGAACCTTGGCATGGTTAGGACCTCCTTGTCACGCTGAAACACCGAAAAACATAAATCAGCTGGACAACGGCTACTTTCAGATTAGACCATTTGTAAGGAATACTATTTAAAAGGCCGTCGCTTAAAATCGTCTAACTTGGCATGTAGGACCTCCGTGCACGCTGAACACGAAAAACATAAGATTCAGCCTGGAACAACGGCTACTTAGGAGTAATACCGTTTTAAGAAATATCTTTTAGGTCCCGTCGCCTATAATCGTCTGAAACTTGGCATGTAGGACCTCTTGTCACGCTTGAACACGAAAACATAAAATCAGCCTGGAACAATGGACTACTTAGGGAGTTATACCGTTTTGTAAGAAATACTGTTTTGAGGTCCGTTCGCCTTAGAATCGCCTTAAAAACTTAGCATGTAGACCTCTTGTCACGCTGAACACGAAAAACATAAAATCAGCCTGGAACAACGGCTACTTTCAGAGTTAGACCATTTGGTAAGGAATACTGTTTTGAGGTCCGTCGCCTTAGAATCGACTGAAACTTGACATTTTGGACCTCTTCGTCACGCTGAACACGAAAAACATAAAACCAGCCTGGAACAATGGCTACTTGAAGAGTTATATCATTTTGTAAGGAATACTATTTTGAGGTCCGTCGCCTTAGAATCGTCTGAACTTGACATTTTGGACCTCTTCGTCACGCTGAACACGAAAAACATAAAACCAGCCTGGGAACAATGGCTATTGAAGAGTTATTTCAATTTTGGTAAGGAAATCACTATTTGAGGTCGTCCCTTAGAATCGTCTGAACTTACACATGTAGGACCTTTTTTTGCTACGCTGAACCACGAAAACATAAAATCGAGCCTGGAACACGGTCTACTTTTAAGAGTTATACAGTTTTTAAGAACGAATATCTGTCAGTGAATATGCTGGCTTACTTGACACTGAATGACGACAATTCCTGCCGAAGTTCGTTTCAAAGCAAGTTCGTACACTGGCGGCAAGCCAAACTCTTATATAGCCTTGCAGGCCTTGCGTCGAGCCAAACGAGTTTTAACATTTTGAAGGCCTTTTAACCAGCATTTTAATGATTTTAATCTGCTATGTCGCGTTTGAAACCTCAAGAATGGAAGGTAAAATTTAGTTTTCTCTTGTTTTTCAGTTAAGGAAGTTATGATGGGTTAAGTTTATTATAATTTGCTTTGAATGCGCAAGACACGCGTTTGATTGATCTGAGGGCTTGACATTGTAATTTGGTGAATTTGTATTTTCTGGTCTCAACTCTCAGGTAGCTGGTCAGACTGAACTTTGTATCGACTGGATATTTTAAAAGTACAGATGTGTGAAATTTGATTAGGTCAAACCTCTGTTTCTTGCAGACATTTTGCATTTTCTCTAGTGTTTTCATGTGGTTATTTCAAACATACTACCCATCTCAATTGAGCCATTTGCATAATTCATATAATAGTCAGTAAAATGGTATCAGTGTCACCATCTTGCTGTGTCGCACTGTTTTTCTTCTGCAGCACAGCAGGCTTCGCAAGTTCAGCGTTCTATGTGAGGGGCCCCACGACCTTAATTGCTGTAAAGCAAGGGCGGCGCCAAAGAGAGGGTGGCAAAGTCCCCCAACATTTTTTTATTCCTAGTATTAATGCCTATGGTCGTTGCATGGAAAGAATCTGCTCCAAAATGTCTCTGTTCAGAAGTCTGAAATGTCTCTGTTCTACTTTCAGAAGGTGAGGCTGCCCTTGCTGTAAAAATTATGTCAAGTTTTATTATGTTATGAAAATTGGTTGCCAGTCATAGTCTGATGACATCATAAAGCCTTTTTATTTGACTCCCTGCCAATAACAGTGATAACCTTGAACATTCAGCCTTGATTTTCGTGCCCGGTCAGTATAGTAATGCCAGCCCTAGTGTTACCCATAAAAGAGAGCTCTGATGACTGATAACTTGCCAAATTCTATTATGTTCAGTTAGTACCTATCTTCTGCGGGTATCGTGAATGTGTCACATGAATGTGCATGTCAAACAAAATTGTTATATGTGGTGCATGTCCAGATACTATAGTCTATACCATGAATCATGATTGAATCAAAATCCACATTAAATCAGGCTGATAAAATTTAAAAAAATAATTCAAATATTCTTTACAATTCAAGCACACTGGTTTAATTGTGCAAATACAGTACTAGCTTCAACTAACGCACCTCCCCAGATTATTCTAATCTGAGGTACTTACTGAAGATTATCCAAATACCTACATGCAGTCATATCGACTACATTCATTTTTAATGAAATCATAGTATATATATTAGATAACCTTTCAATACTTTATCCCGTGCATTGCAGTGAGGGTATTTCCTGCCCTCATGTTTTTTTTTTAGGAAGTAAAATGGGAAAACCGGCTGCGTGCGTGCGCGCAGCCCAAATTTCGAATAGCTGTTTGGGCATCAATTCTTACACTTTGGCAAAGGTTTTAACCTCAGTCATCTCAGGTCAGTCACTAGGTCAATGAGGGACTTTACTTGTCCACAACAAGTGACCTTGCCTTTCCAAAATTGTTGTAGTCGAGAGATTTGAGACTAACAGGATTACATCAGGGCATAAATACCTACAATTGGTTAATTTGGAATATGTTATCAGTGTATGTCACTGATAACATCTGGTTAATTTCCCTGATCTTCCAATTTTAAGTGAACAGGAAAATATACAAATGCTTCCTATTCAAATAATTTGCATTGGATCAGGCCTATTATATTCAGAATCCATGTTAATTAGCTCATTAATTGATGACTTAGATACAATTGTTGCTAGTGGTTTATGCAGGTCATCTGAGGTCATCTGAAGGGTCTCAAGCGGTCATCAGCAATGTTTTGCACAAGGAAAAACAAAATAACTCTTGATAGAATACAGATTGAGACGATGCGGAATGTCACCACTGTGTTTGTCTTGTCAAGACCGCATCGCCCCTAATATGCATGCAACATGACCTACCTGGGTCACCAAATGACCTTGACCTGAGGTCAAATTTATCAGTTGACCTAACCAGATCACCATTAATATGTTTCAAAGCGTCTTAACCAGACAAACACGATGGCGTCACAATTATGTCTTTACCTTTGATAGCCCTCGCCTTACGGGAACCTCGCCCTCGCCGTTTCTCACCTTCGCCGTACGGGGAAGGGCCTGACAGCCCCCTGTTAACTCCCAAACCAAGGAAGATAGAGCACCGCCGTAAAAACACCATGTTACCTGTCGTGTAAGGAATCTAATGGTATATTATTTTTGGGGGTTTCAGGTCAAGGGTTGACCTTACAGTTCAAGTGAATGACCTAAAATCGACCACTTCCAAAAATAGCGGTTCTGCTCTCTCCGTCGTAACTATTCAAGTTATGAATATAATGATTTGGTTAGGCGTCAAAATGTTGGTAGTTGAATTGCTATCTGAAAAAGATCGTTTTAGGTCTGGGCTAGTTAACCCCGAGTTACTGGGGGGGGGGGGCTATTTATGCCTCCCTCCCGTTATTCTGCAATATCTCCCTAAACCAACGTAGGTATCTGAACCACACTTTCAGTACCTTGTCCCAGATCCACATTTGACACATGTTGCCCGATGGAAAAAGATAGGTATGATAGACAACCGAAATGACGTCACAGTGACGTTATGTTCTGCGTTTTTTGTTGAAAAATGAGGGTTTGCGGGAAACGCTGCCAAAAGTACAGTTTGTACAGATAAACTCAATTGTCATAAACCAAACGACAGGTAATAAGTTGGGCTATCAGACTGCTATCTCGGATTTTTGTAACGTTTTTAAATTCAAAATTTTGAGAAATCCAGGCATTTTTTTTTTTCAAAAAAAGTTCGATTTAAAAAACAAACAAAACGGAATATATGTAATGGGCGCAAAGAGACCTTAGCAGTCGACGCGCCCTAAAAGCCCCAATAAACAAACAAACGGAATATATGTAATTGAGTTGATCTCAATGAATGTGTTTAGCAAGTTTGAAGTTAATATCTTCAAAAATGACTGAGTGACAGCTTTTCAAAGATAAAATTAGACCACCTTTACTGTATAATAGAGGTGCCACTTTTCAGGCTTGTGGCTACCCGACCCGACCTGCAAACACCCTTCAACTACCCACCACTATCCACATGACCGTATAGGCCACCAGCTACCCGCAAGTACCCACAAATAAAATTGCCCATATTTATGTCTACCGTTAAATAACGCGTTTTTTAATGCTCAACTTTTTTGTGTTGATCTAATGCTCACTAACCTAGGTGCCTATATTTGTTAAAGCATCCCAATTCGCATCAAAATCTCTGTTTTAAAATTGTGTTCAGTTTATGAACGTTATGTTACCCGCAAACTACCCACTTAATCCAAATGATCGCTTGTACTACCCACTACTACCCACGTGGGTAGTAATTACCCGCACCTGGTGGGTAGGTGGGTAGAAAAATGGCACCTCTACTGTATAACAATAAGCAAAAAGTGCATTTCCGTTTTTTGCTTTTTCTTCAATTTGTATGAAAAAAACATGTTCTAAGATAATTTTTTGCGTTCTAATCGATAAATGAACCCATAAACATGTGTTACAACTCCTAAGGACCGTAATCTTCAGTTTGACCTCGTGACCTCGGATGACCTTGACCTGACCTAAGTCATTAGCCGTTAGAATGGTAATTATAGAATGTCAGATGCACGAATCATACCGATTTACCAAATTATTATGCGTTAAATATCGCATTTTTGCGCGACAATGCCGACCACCTGACTTTGATGGCACGTTCAAACATTTGTTCTTTGACGTGACCTGTGACGTCATCGGTGACCCTGAGGATAAAAATATTAGGTTTCCATCGACAAATTTGATAGGGCTATCGAATGCCGTTCGAATTTTTCAGATCGGTCCAGTAGTTTCGGAGATCAGAGGGGGTGGCTATAAATAGCCCCCCCCCCCCAGTAAGTCGCGTTACAGAATATACCCCAGTAACGCGCGGGTTAATGAACTCCTAGGACCGAAAGTCGTCACCATAGATGAAAATTGCTGTGGGCGATTAGCATTAGCAACCTCGAGTCCTCGACTCGATCACGTCCGGAAAAACGGTCAGGAAACCTCAAAATTAGAAAATGCTAAATGTAAATAAAAACGCACGTTCGCAGACCAGTTTTTGCTCTTGATTACAAAAAAGTATTTATTTGTTCGTATCTGGTCAAACAAAGTAAAAAAAAAGGTTACGTACAAAATGACGCATAAGTTTTCTTTCACTTAAGGAAGTCAATCACTCAGTCAAAAATAGAGATATTAGTTTGAAATTCCCGTTTTGGGTATTGTCCAAAACTCCATTTCTTCTGACACATAATTCTGTTTTTTAAAGTTATCTTTTAAAAAACATTTTTTTTTTTTTACTTTTTTGGGTGTCAAAAAACAAAAATGTTCAAATTCCGAAGTTGCCTTTTGAAAGACAATAACATTTGACGTCTTCCATGTTTTTGTTTTTTTATTTGCTGCAAAACTCTATTTTCTAGGATTTTTTCTCTCTAAATATTTTACGTTTTTTACGAACATGACGTCATCAAAACGTTATTATCTCCAAAAATTATTTACCAATATTGAATTTTAAATAACACGTATAATTGTTAACCCAGGTACTAAAAAAAATCAGAAAGATGCGCCTTGCGTGTAAAAAGTAATTCAATAAAAACCTCAGGGGGGGGGGGGCTGTCAGGCCCTCCCCCCGTAAGGTGAAGGTTAGATGAAATGATATTTACGAAAAACAGCTTTGCCAAACATAGCCTTTTTACCTTTTGATGACCTCTGGAGCCTTAACTATTGACCTTATTTAAAATCTGAGGACATGTTAGCTATTTCATTTTTCAAGAGCTTTCGATTATCTATATTTGTTTGTTCCTAGCTTTCATAGTTTCCGAGATGTTTGGTGTTTTCTGGAGCGAAGTCCTAAAACCAGAAAATCTCACCTTCTGGTGACCTCAATATTGACCTGACCTAAAAAAAATGTTAAAATACCTTCATAAAGCTTGCCTCGAGCTATCTAACGCCGTTTTCTGATTGTCGCTACCAAGGCTCTATAACGTCGCTACGTAGCGTAGTTTTTGCAATCTCGGGAGGTGGAGCGGAAATCACCCCCTCCCCCTGCAGTTCGTGTTCGGCGCTAACACCCTGCAGTGCGCGTGTTAAGGTAATCAATATTTTGTGTTATGCAACAAGGCCTACAGTAATATCAGGACATACCTTACCTTTACATAGGCGTATGAGCGGGGGGGGGGCAACTGCCCCCTAACATTTTCGGATTTTAACATTACACCTATTAACGTTGCATGGAAAGAATCGACTTCAAAATGCCTTTTGCCCCCCCCCCCCACTTCAAATGAGTTCCTACGCCCCTGTACCTACACATATCAGGATTTATAAAGGCAATCGATATTGTACCATTTTTCAATCTAATATTCCATACTCATTACTCATGGTCTTTTTTATTGACCCAAATGTATCGGTGCGCCCTTAAACCCCAATAAACGAACAAACAAGCAAAAATGAAATTTTTGACATTACATCACAATTCACAGCAACTTCCTGAGTTAGTGAGCAGGAGAAGCACCTTATCTGACATGCATATCTCCCCCCTCAGAAGCCTGTCAGTCAGGCGTTTCGGCGGCAGGATGAGCGCCGACCAGCGTGTGTTCTTGATAGATAGCCAGGTCGTCTACCTGGACGTCTAGCCGGAGTCGGAGCCGGAAGCGGAGCTGGAGCTAGTCTAGCCGGAGCTGGAACCGGAGGAGCAGACACCAGGTGAGCAGGGATATATTAACACGCGCACGGCCGGGGAGGGGGTGGGGGTGGTTCGCCCACCCCTCCTGTTTTTCAGTATTTGATAGCGTAAAAACGGCAGGGCTCAGCGCCGACAAATTTGACACTGCTGTTTGAGCGTCAATTGCCAAAATAGTCTGCATTGTGTTACTCCGTGTCATCCCAGGTTAGGTCACCAGGCCACGCATTACCCCATCTCCAAAAACGTTTGCTGTTATACCACAGCCAGAGTTTTTTGGCCGATCGGTTTGAAAATTACAGGATTTAATAACATCCTAGCTACCTACAGTTCGTATATCTTTGATTTTTTGTATCTGTGGTCTAAGGTCGTGCAAATTTCTTGACCTCCCATCATATGATGATTAATGATAGCACCCCAATTTATCCTGGATCATGTTAGCACAGGCCATTCTTGATTACCCAGGTGCTTTGACCTGACCTTGACCTGAGGTCAAATTTCGAAGTTGACCTAACCTGGTCAATTATATGACGAAGTACTTCTAAGAACAGCATAGCGGTCAGTAAGATATTATCTTATTATAACCTCGTGTAAGTGTTCAATATTTGGTCTTCAAATATAAAAAAGAGAAAATGAAATATATTTCAGATACAATCCTTCTTCAGTTCAGTAATATCAAATCCCGCAGGCCACAACACAACGAACGCCGCGAAACATCTTATATAACATTTAAACACATGACAATGCTCGCGTCGATCGTCAGAAGCATATTCTACACATCCTGACTCTGAAATCATGGTTGTTAGAAGCAAAAAATAAATAATTATGTAATTAATAGTGCACAAAACATTGTTTTTTACGTTTAACCCTCGCCCGGGTAGGGGGGATGCCACCTCCCTCGTTTTTCCCAAATAACTCACTTAGTTTGTAACCGATCGCGATGAAACTTGCAGTACTCTACTTTTGAACAATTTTACACATGCCTCTGAAAAATTTTAAACTTCAACTTTCCTGACCCGTGTACCCTAAGATCTGTTTATCAAGGTCATGCCAGGCGAAACAGGCGTCCGTAGTACCGATCCTGATTATATGTGCAGTTCTCGAGTGTTTGACGTTCAGGAGCTAATGCAAAATGTGTTTCCAGGTGACAGGTGTGTCTCTGCTGAGATTGTACCTCGACTTGACCTTTTCTGAGGTTAACCGAGGTTACTGACTCGATGTCCTCCGATGACTTTGTTGGCTTCTGGCCGCTTTTAGGACATTTTGACGCTGATTTCAAATATAAGAACCAATTTGACACAACTATATGTTTCACTGGGTTCATTACTTTCCAAAGGTCAACCGAGGTCACTGACCTCAGATGACCTGACAATGACCTTTTTGGAATTTGGCAGTTTTTAACTCATTTTGTGACGCTGATTTTCAAAATATTGCATGTATTAGGCATGCTAAGATGTTTTTTGCCATTTTGGCTCGATCAGTATTCAATTTTCACACATTTACGATTTGTGGCATTTTGGTCTTTGACATGACCTCAGAGGTCACCTATTGATCGAGGACCTTAAAATCATATGTTATTGGCTTCCTTTCGTCACAAGCAACACGTTCGTTTTTAATCGAAGCTCTAGCTCAATTAGGGGCGAAACGCCAAGGGGGGGGGTCGTACCCCCCCCCTACCCTGACACGCAGTAAATTCGCTCTACCTGGGTGGGCGAAAGTTAAATTACTATCGGACAACATGCATGAAACATATATAACATCAATAACTCAAGCAATTTGTTTACATGGCACGCATCCTCAGACATAAATGTCTAATAAGCCCATCAAAAATCCCTTTTGTAACAGTACTACAATATAAATATAAACAGTATAAAAGTACTACAATATAAACAGTACTACAATATACTATCCCATGATTGCCCAAGAAGCTATGTTAGCATTTAATCTTGGATGGTGGTCTCTGATGAGTAGCGATTCTGTTATTTCCCATCACGATTATTCCTACACACTTCTACGATTTTAGCTGTGATGCAATTAGAGTTCGGCTCATAATTTTGATGTTCGTTCTGGAAGTGTTTTCCCTTTAAGGGCTGTCCGTACGTTTTTTTTTGCGTGTGGTAGATTTTCGTTGTAACGGAGTCGTACCATCCTCCAAGTTTCTCCTATGTAGGTTTTCTTACATATGGTGCATGCCAGCTAGAACACATGTGTGACACCTGCCCTGAAGACCTGCGACGACAGCTTGCTCCCCCTGGACAGGGTGGTGGCTTGAGAGCCGACCGAACTAGCTGGTGTTTAATGGTATTACTTTTAGTCCATGTCACTCCTAGATCTTGTTGGTCCGAAAAATAAAGGTTAAAAGCAAAAATAGGCTTTTTGACCTTTGATGACCTCTGGAGCCTATGCAATTGACCGGATCCAAAATCTGAGGACACATTGGCGATTGCATTTTTCCAGAGTTTTCCATATTTTCCCCATTTTTTCCCCAGCTATTATAGTTCCCGATATATTTGGTGGTTTCTGGAGCGAAGTTCTCTGGTGATCTGAAGCGAAGTCTTGTGATGACCTCTGGTGATCTCAATACTGACCTTACCTAAAAAAGACTGATATATTTTTGATAGAGCTTGTCTCGAGGTATCTAACATCGTTTTATGCTTGTCGCTACGTTGCGTGTTTTTGTTTTGTTTTGTTTTAGCTATTAGGGGTGTACTAATCCCCCCCGGCCGTTCTTGTTTGGCGCATACCTCCGGCCGTGCGTGTGTTAATGTGCAGTCCTCATGCTTTGCTGCATCTGGTGTTAGAATTGCTGCACTTATTGCCCATCTTTTGGACTCAAGATGATATTCATGTAAATCAAGTTTCACACAGGCATTTTCGAATTGTTATTCCTGTGATGAAAACGTCTTTCTGAGAGAGACGTTTAAGTTGTTATTATTTCGGTTTATACATTGTCATGTACTTTTAACGATGGTGTTCTCAATCGCTGCCCAACATCTTTGTCACCCAGAGATCGAGGGGATCGTGCTGAACACCGAGGACGCCGGGGATGAAAAAGAGTGTGTCCTGGCAATCCTTCAGGATGAGACGGGTCAGCAGCAGACGGTGCGCCTGACGCTGGATCAGGCAGCGACCCTCGGGATCGACTACCAGCAGCAGCTGCTGCTGGCCGCCGGAGGCGTGTGAGTAGAGTGAAGTCAGCAGCATGCAGTGGCACACATGCAGACAGCTGGCATGGAGACAATGTCTGTATTATTGTGTACTGAGCACTGGCTATTCTGCTGGCTTGGACGACATGTTTATCGCACAGATATACTGACCTCTGTCGTTTCACTGATTGGCTATGGGAGCTTTTAGAGCGAGTTTTCGCCACTTGAGCAATATGGGAGGGGTGTTAAGTAACTGTATGATAATTTCAGAATGATTGCGCACCATTTGAGTGATGCATGATTGACTATAGATTCCTTCCAGAGTGAGGTTGCACCATATGAGCAACGCGGCTGTGTCGTCAAACCGCTGTTCTGACGCGCGTCTGCCCCGCTCTCCATGTGTGCAGGAGGAGTGCGATTCGGCGGCTGCTAAGGAGACGGCAGCGGCGCCGCTGCCGGCTGAGCAGACCTCCGCCCAGGAGGTGACCTCGCTCGCCACGTCCTCCGTCGTACTCGACCTCAACGAGCCGCAGCCCAACCTGGTGAACCAGTCCGAGTGTGGTGACAAGGTAAGAGAATGTTCAGACTGGTGGTTACTGCAGCAGCCTGCACTGCGTCCGATGCAGCTGGGACATTGCTCCCTAAGAATGCGACAAGAAGCCGTTATAACAGCTGCTTGTTGTCAATAGGCAAATTACAAGTGTGAATATGGAATAAGCTTCTGATAGCATTTTGATGACGTACTTCTACTGTATATATCAGATCCGCAATCATATTTTGGTGACAAAGGTGTTGGTTGACGCATTGCATGACTTTTGGCTACATGTGTTTACGCTAGCTCATCAGGCTGCTGACCGCCCGACCTGGTGACCTGGCGTGTAACCTACAGCACTCTGCTGTCGTCAGGTGACCTACACGTTGAAGGTGGTGGACGGCTCCGGGCATCAGCAGCAGCAGCAGCAGCTTGGGGGCGACTGCGGCCTGCTGGCCAAGTCATGGTCAAGCCAAGTCACATCATGGTGCCGCGCGCGGGTATTGGATACGCCCGCCACCAGACCCAGCAGCAGATTCACAGGACTGCCGCGCAGGTGAGGAGCACGGCGACTCGGGCTGTGGTGTTTGGCTGGATTTGTTTTTGTTCAGGTAAAACGGCAT
Source organism: Semibalanus balanoides (assembly GCA_014673585.1). Taxonomy (NCBI): domain Eukaryota; kingdom Metazoa; phylum Arthropoda; class Thecostraca; order Balanomorpha; family Balanidae; genus Semibalanus; species Semibalanus balanoides. The sequence goes on from VOPJ01006361.1 coordinate 115,077, forward strand.
CGAACTGTCTGTACTTGTTGGGAGAATGAGTCAGAAATTTGCTGTCGTAGGTTCCATGCCCAACACAGAAGCACATGGGAGCCTCGACACTGGCCAAGCATGTCACCCGAAAGTCGCAGTAAGGCTTACCACGACGTGGCGCAGATTTTAAAACGGTAAATGCACTGACTCCCATGGCTTAACAGCGGTTATCTTTGAGGTAGAGAAGATTAGACCGGGATAGGGACGGGGACGGGATAGGAGTCGGGGAGCGAGACGAGGGTAGGGGAGACAAATATGGGACACTGGGTAAGGGGAATTGGGGGCTGGGGATGGCAAACGGGTGATGGGATGACTGAAGGACGGGGACTGTTCGAAGCGATCAAGACATGACGTAATCAATGTGATAACCTCTTACTAAACGATGCCGCTGATAGCTAGTTAAATCCCTTGGATGATATTCCATGTTATGACACCTCAGAGTCCGTACACAGGCAGAGTACCTGTGAGCAAAGTCAAAGCTGTGATGTGAGCCAGCCCAACACAAGCTGGGGGGGGGGGGGTGATTGGGAACAGAAAAGGGAAAGCACGGCAAGTACAAAGCAAGTGAACGAGTGTGTAACCTAACCAACCATATCCTCTACAGATATACTGACCTCTGTCGTTTCACTGATTGGCTATGGGAGCTTTTAGAGCGAGTTTTCACCACTTGAGCAATATGGAGTGGGTGTTAAGTAACTGTATAATAATTTCAGGATGATTGCCGCACCATTTGAGTGATGCAATGATTGACTATAGGAACCCTTCCGAGTGAGTTGCACCATAATGAGCCAACGCGGCTGTGTTTCGTCAACGCTTGTTCTGACGCGCGGTCTGCCCCGCTCTCATGTGTGCAGGAGGAGTGCGATTCGGCGCTGCCTTAAGGAGACGGCAGCGGCGCCGCTGCCGGCTGAGCAGACCTCCGCCCAGGAGGTGACCTCGCTCGCACGTCCTCCGTCGTTACTCGACCTCAATGAGCGCAGCCCAACCTGGTGAACCAGTCCGAAGTTGTTGGTGACAAGGTAAGAAGAATGTTCAGACTGGTGGTTACTTGCAGCAGACCTTTGCACTGCGTCCGATGCAGCTGGGACATTGCTCCCTAAGAATGCGACAAGAAGCCGTTATAACAACATTGTCTTACATGATAGTAGCACCATGGCTGGCAAGAGACTGCAGCATCTCACACGACAGTAGCACCACGGCTGGCCAGGAGACTGCAGCATCTCACACGACAGTTAGCACCACGGCTGGCCAGAGACTGCAAGGCATCTCACACGACAGTAGCACCACGGCTGCCAGAGACTGCAGGCATCTCACACTACAGTAACCTTCACGGCTGGCCAAGAGACTGCATAGCATCTCACACGACGAGTAGCACCATGGCTGGCCAGAGACTGCAGTCATCTCACACGACAGTAGCACTCATGGCTGGCCAGAGACTGCAGCATCTCACAACGGACAGTTAGCACCAATGCTGGCCAGAGACTGCAGCATCTCACACGACAGTAAAGCACCACGGCTGCCAGAGACTGCAGCATCTCACATTGTTAGTTTCAGTTGTAGGCCGGCGTCTTCTATATATCATAAGTCGCTTCATGCAAGTAGTCGGATTACATTATAAAAAGAGTGAAACGCTTTCATTGTGTCGGCATCCGAGCGGGCGTTTTTAAGCGTTCTTTCCTAATGTGAAAGAGTACAAGTTCTTCTTAGAATTGAATAGAGCACGCGTGAGGGACGTTAACTCCAGTCGCCATCCCTCGTCGGCCGCAGGCCGCTGGGCGACTTACTGAGGCGGCACTGCGTGCGCCAGACGTTTAGTTCGCCAATCGCCATACCTGCCCCAGACCTGCGGCCTGTTCGAGCGCATGAATCTACCGTCAAGGGTGCAACTACCAGTCAGTGCGCCTGGTCGGCGAGCCGCGGTACGGATTTATTCGCGATTTCCTGCGCAATTACCGCACCGCGCGCCACCCAGCCACCAGGGTGACTTGGTGGGGACATAGGTATAGGGTAATAGGGGGTAGTTTCGTGACAGGTTATGACAACCCTCCGAGCACCACGGCAGACTGGGATCCTTTTCCGATATGCGGGTTTTGTTTAGTTAGGTAAACAGAGCTTGTGCCAAAACAGCAGCAGACATCTGCAGGGTAGAGTGTCGCTGTCGCCTCCGCCATCAATGGCAGACAGCGACACACAGCGGCAGACAGTCACACAGTGGCACAACGTAGCAGACAGAGAAGCAGGTCAGGTTGCCGCTCTCGCGCTATTCTCCTTTGCATCATTTAGGACATCCACTCTACCACACAGTCACATAGGCATGGTCTGAGGCCTAGGTTTTTCTATGGTGAAATTAATATGGTATATTCATAATTATATTGATATGGTAAATGTGTATTGTGCAGTCCTATGCGAGGCGTTCCGGCCCCTATGCAAATACAATTTTGGAGTGTTCTGAGGCTCCTGCGTGGTTGTCCTGCGCGGGCCTGGACCCCTTATTGCATGGAATCAGACATGTATGGGCCAGCACCTGGTCCTCTTGACTAAATTCGTGTATTGTATTACATGTCTGTGTGTTCTTCCAGGTGATCAACAAGGCTGGGGTGCAGCGGCGTGTGACGCTGACGAATCGCCTGCAGCAAGACAGGGAGGCGCTCACACTGCAGCACATCCAGGTGGGCCTTTCGCCGGTAGCCACGTCACCACCGCATGCTCTAGCAAGTCCAACTGTTCTTGCTGATCCGGGCATTGTTCGGAGCTTCTTTGCATTTGATCTATGGACAATTACAGGGCAAATCATCGCACCCCAGACAACCTAAGGCTTGTTCCCATGACGCTTCTCACCTCCTCTAACCGCTTCAAAGTTGCTTAAATTTGCTACTGTCTGTGTCAAACAGTGGTTTTTAGTCCTCCCGGCGCAATTACTCCTTTTCAGCAGTCAGATGAGGCCATACATCTGACCCTTTAAAATTTAAAACCCTTTAAAATTCGTACCGATATATCAAAATAGCGATGTTGCCCAATGTGTTGACTGCACCTGTGACACACTTCATTTGGAGTGTCGCAACTCGCAATAAAAGCAAAGACTGAGAGCACACGTTATTTACTCCCTTTCTTCACCACATTCTCAATTCTGGGCTTCGTTGCCGACAAAGCGCACAGAAAAGTTATATTGTTTGCCGAGGGGTGCATCAAAGCTGTCTTAGCGTAACATTTATGGTTCAACTTCACAGGCCTTCGTTACCCCCGCAGAATGACTCCGTTATCCCAAATGGGCTCGGCGTTTGTTGATATAGGGCGGCGTTTGTGGTATTCGTGGCTGGTGTGTAGTATTGTCAGTAGAGTATGACAATAACAGTGGTGCCTGCCATTGGTGTATGGCAATAATGCTGGTGCCTATGTGTGTCGTCAGTTGGTGCTGCAGCGCCGCTCACCCGGCCATCCGGCCAACCTGACCAACCTGGGACGTGGATTCTTGGCTGCCAAGTGGCCAACGAAGAGCTGAAAGCCAGAAACGGTGGTCGCCAAACGGGAAAGGCGAAACACTTGGGAAATGCCTATCGTGTTCGCTTTGGACGAGACGAAGACTTCAAAAGGTAACTTAGCTCTACTACATGTTTTCCCAGCCTGTCATCAGTTGCGGCACAAACGCAGATTAATTTATTCATTTTTGTATCAATTCTCATCCCCCTGGCTACGTAGTTTTTAGTGCACTTAGCATGGATTGGTACGCCTTTTGTTGTTGCCGGAATACCATCCGAAGACATGAACAAAGCCCAAAGGACAAATACATAAATAATCGAACAACGTGAGTAAGCCGATACAATAACGACGGAGAGGAAGTATCTACGGACGGACAAACAAATGAGAATCCTACCGTTCTTTCCATTTCAGCGAGCTTTCGCTTATGGCAAATAGAGAGAAAATATAATAAAACCACATTTCACGGAAAATAAATAAATCGTTCCCGGCATTGACGGCCAAACATCGCCGGCACATGAGCTGTACTGTGAGGCTCTGGAGGTATTCCCGACTCCACTTTCGCCAGAAATGGTCCACTTGTTGACCATGATGTCAGCGCTGCCCGGACGTGAAGTCTGAGTCGGCGAATATTCCTGGTGGGAGATTCGGAGAAGCGCGCCCGATAATAAACTGATTCGAGGTCAGAGCTTTAAAGTCCTCAGGGTCGTCACCAGACTTGTCAATGATTCAAATTTTCATGAATGATTCCATCATGATTCAACGGCAAACATGAGTGATTCAATCATGGTTCAATCACTCAACATTACCACTATTGAATGATTCACAGTTATTCACAGGCTTACGTGAATCAATCATGAATTATTCATTCAATGAATCGTTCATGAATGATTCAATCACAATAACTAGCAATGCGTAAGTGCAAATAACAGTGCATATATACGGAATGAGGGTGTTTACGGACCAAATGAAGTGCTGAAAGTGATCTTATGACGTGTTGACTCATGTTACAGAACAACAACTTTCCTGATCTCACACATCTAGTCCTGTGAGCCAATGCCTCTGGTTCAGTTGGGCAAAAAAACAAGCTGACTTCTGCCAGAATCTTGTATTCTGGTTAACTGGTCACTGCACTGGTGTGATGGCGAAGTCACAATCATAAAACTGAAGACTCTCAAGTTAAACATGACTGACACAACACTGCAGCCTCTCAAACTGACTGACACAACACTGCAGCCTCTCAAACTGACTGACACAACACTGCAGCCTCTCAAACTGACTGACTCGATGCAGAACTGACTGACTCCTCGCAGAACTGACTGACTTATATGATCAGGCATACGGCCTAGGATCAGGCACCGGCGACACAGGCGACACTTCAATGCCCGGCCAACAACCTTCCCGCACTAAGCGTGCGGCACTGGGCCATCAGCTGTTCGCTCTGGTTCCTTGACCCTGACCGGGGTCAACGACTTCTGACTTTCAAGGGTGCGGCACTGACTCAGCTGATCCAAATTCACGCAGTCACAGCATCCGACAGGCGTGTTTTGAAATGTAATGTTGAGATAATAAAAATCCATTGAAAAGCAATCTGGCATTTTTTAACCTAATCTAACCTAACCTAACCTAACCTAACTAACCTAACCTAACCTAACTAACCTAACTAACCTACCTAACCTAACCTAACCTAACCTAATCTACCTAACCTAACCCAACTAACCAACCTAAACCCACTCAACTCAACCCAACTAACCTAACCTACCTAACCTAAACCTAACCTAAACCACACTTAACCTAACCTAACCTAACCCTAACCTAATTTAACATGGCTTTACTTTATCTCAACATACATTTAAAAACACGCATCCGACAGCGCCCTCTGGTCACTGATGCTCCACCACACTGCCATCTACAGGCCGGCGGAACGAACCAGCAAACTTACAACTTAACATACGACAGCGCCCCCTATTTCTCCACCACACTCCCACCTACAGGCCGGTGAAACAAACGATCCGTAACAACTCAGTTCCAATCCCCGTTGTGAGGGTGGGCTATCGTTTGTATATTATCTGCGTTCCCCCTAAAAATACTGATTCATTGTGCTATGAATGTTTTAATCACCCAATTTTCTTTGTATGGATGATTCAATTCATGATTCATTGAATCATTCATGAGGAGGTGAATCTATTAATGAATGATTCACGTGAAATAAGAATGATTCAATCAAAAATAATTATTCAATCAGAATCATTCACAAGTCTGGTCGTCACTGACATGGATGAGCGGTCGACTGTTCAGAAGCGCCTCTACTTCCGTCGTGAAGGTCATCAGAGTCTCATCAGTCAGGGTTCCGTCCCATGATCGTCTGAAGTGCACGTTTGAGTGACCGGATTATCATCAGTCAGGACCGGATCAGACTCCTTCAAAGAGTCGAAGCAGGTGGACTCATCACCACCATTCTACGTTTTCCTGCGACATCGCGTCAACAATTTCCGACTGGTTCCAGCGTGGAGACATCGCTTCAGCTCGCGTTCAGCTACTCTCGTATTGGCTCCGTTATCTGAGTAAAGAAACTGGGATTTTACGCGACATATTTGGTCCCTCATTGTAAGCACAGCAGTTAACGACGGTGCTAGCCTCGCATTTGGACGAGCCGCGACATAAAAGTGTATCAGCTTATCAGCTCTAATTCAAATTTCGGCCCCTTACTGCACCTGATTTTCGTGTCAAATCCAGGTTTCCTGACATGTGGTTAAATTAATGAATATTAAAACAATGTAGTTGAACACACCTCGCTCCGAACGAACGATTCAATAACGATGGAGACGAATTAATTACAGACAAATACATGGCAATCCTATCGTTAACTCTCATTTCAGTGAGAATGCATTTTTTTACGGAAAATAAAGAGCTTGGTGGAAAATAACATTAAGTCAGCGACTAAATCATGCCTCTCATAACCGAAAACACATTTTACCCCTCATACCTACCGTTGTTTTTAACATAAACGCGAGCGTTTGGTAAAAAGTTTAAAGCTTTCAGAGATTCAATTTTAAGTCAATTAGTCAAAGCTTTCGGCCCGCTGGGCATTCAAATTTTATCAAATTATTTTCACACAGTTTTCAAACCCAAGGTAGCCATCAATGATGAAACATTTATATCATTAAGGTCAACGTCCTCGCCGAGCGACACATGATACAACAAATTATACACTTGGCCGAAATATTGTACCTATCTGCGTCTTCGGTCGTTGTTGGATTTTCCACCCTCGACCGTTGGTCTCGGGTGGGGCGGTTATACATCACCGGAAATAAATTACCCATTCCCAACACCTTTGTTACTATCCGTCAACCCAGTCCATGTTTCATCACCCCATCCAACATAACAAATCATTTCTTCCAGGTCCGTGTGCTGCGGCTGCTGAACTTGAAAATGACGACCAGCCAGGCCAGTCAGACGCCTGTGGTACCACGACTTCCTCAAAATGACGACCAGCCGGCCAGTCAGCCCGCTGTGGGACCACGACTCCTCCAAATGACGACCAGCCGGCCAGTCAGCCGCCTGTGGACCACGACTCTCAATTGGACGACCAGCCCGGCCAGTCAGCCGCCTGTGGACCACGACTCCTCAAATGACCGACCGCCGGCCAGTCAGCCGCCTGTGGACCACGACTCCTCAATGAACGACCAGCCGGCCAGTCAGCCGCCTGTGGACCACGACTCCACCCCGTCATGACGACGCAGCCGGCCAGTTCAGCCCGTCCTGTGGACGCACGACGTCCTCAATGACGACCAGGCCGGCCCAGTCACCGCCGTGGACACGACTCCTCAAATACGACAAGCCCGGCCAGTCAGCCGCGCTGTGGACCACGACTCCTCAAATGACGACCAAGCCGGCCAGTCAGCCGCCTGTCGGACCACGATCTCAATGACGACCAAGCCGGCCAGTCAGCGCCGCCTGTGGACCCACGACTCCTCAACATGACGACCAGCCCCCGGACCTACCCAGGGAGTTTCGTCTTCGTCACACGAAGCGGAAAAGCGCACAGACGTAAATCGGCAAAGAAGCCAAGAACGATGAGACTGGGAAAGCCGTTGCGCAAGTTTGTTTTCACGCTGACAGGTAAAGAAACTGATCGCATGTTCGATGGCCACAAGACAAGAAAGGGATGGCCAGACACACTGTTTGCCGGATTCTGCCGGTCTTCGGTTAAAACGAAGTGCGTTCTGGGGGTGCGATACTCCCACGTGAAGTTACCAAACTCGCACAAAAAGAAATCTCCCTTCTTCACGTGCTACGCCAACTGTCGCTTTCCTGACTGTCACAGCTTCAAATTCATCATCGAAAGCTCGCCAAACACAACCAGCACTGCAGTGCGCTGCGAGCAGTTCGGGAAACCTGGAGCCAACAAAGTTCACAGCAGGTACCATGCCCATCGGTACCTAACGATGGAGCGCCGCGATGCTGTCGCTGAGGAGGTGGAGCAGCGAGGCGCATATCTTGTCCGGCAGGAGATGGCCGCCAAAGCTCCCTCCGAACAGGTGGTAGATGGCAACATAACCGAGGCCCCTCCCGCAAAAGTGCTTCGCCAAGCGTTATATGAGCGCAGAGTGGAGGAGCGTTACTCCCAGGACTGGACAGAGGACCTCACCTGTCGCATGGAAGCCTCAGCATGTGCTGACTCTGTCAGTAAGACGATTTTGGGGGGCATCCAGCTCATCGGGAAGGTCCCTCTCGTCGTTCATCTCTACCGGGAACACTTCCTGCGAAAGTACCGCAAAAGACAGACCACTCTGCACATCGACGCCACTGGGTCAGTCTCGAAGCAACTCGGAAGCAAACGCCCTTAACTGTATGCAGTGGTGGCGAAGGGGCGAGTGAGGGTGAAGCCAGCTACCCGCTTGCACAGCTTGTGGCTGAATGCCACACTGTGCCAGTTGTCGGACACTTCCTGTCCCAGCTGGGTCACCATTTCAAACAAGTCACCAATGACACCTTCAAGCCGTCCAGGGTCGTGACCGACTTCAGCTGGGCGCTGCTGCACGCGGTAGCAGAGAGTGTGCTGAAAACCAGTCTGCCAGTGTACCTGGAGACGTGCTGGGAGGCATGCGAGAGGCATGGAGGCATGCGTAAGAGTCCGGACACGCTCGTCAGTTTGTGTGGTGCGCACATCTCTCATAGGTTTGCAACAGCTCTGAAGCATCTGGGCGTGAAGAAGGATGGTGCTCCTGGCTTCATGTGGCTGTTTGCGAAAGCTGCAAATGCAACGAACCTCCACGACATGGACCAGCTCTTCACGGGACAGTCTGCTCTCTGGCCTGCAAAAGAGCAGCCAGGGCCTGGTCGACCAGCTGGGTCGACAGCTCCTCCGAGTCTCGAACCCAGAAGAAACGAACGAGTTGGAACCACCGCCAGGGTCCAAGACATACCGAGCTCAAACATGTTATAAGTCTGTCACATTTATTTTTGTCGTGACCTTGCATTTGACAAGGTTCGGTGCCCTCTCCGCTGGCGCATCTCCCCGCCCGCAATAATTGTTTCCTCTGTCCGCCTGTACTAACCCCTACTGTACTGACCCCGCTGCTCTGCCCGCCGCAGAGCGGACCGAGTACCTGGTGGGGGAGGCCGGCAAGATTAAGCAGGGCGGCGCTTCGGGCGCGTACCAGCGCGAGTTCCAGGAGATGCAGACGTGGCTGGAGGGCGTGCGCCAGATGCTGGGTAACGCCACCGTCTCCGACGACCAGGTGGAGCGGCTGCAGGACGTCATCGAACAAGTCAGGTGAGCTGGCAGAGCTGCGGATGGCACGGCCGGCCGGCCTCACTCACCGACGGCGGGATGAGGCGGGGCGGGGCAGGGCGGGGTGAGGGAGGTGGGGTGACGTGACGTGATGTGATGTGATGTGATGTGGGGTGATGTGAAGTGGGGTGGTGGTGGCCGGCGCTGCGCGCTCAACACGGCCCAGGACTGCCGCACCACGGCCCCTGTCGCTGGCCTGGTGAACTGCCCAACCGGCCGGCGCTGCGCGCTCAACACACCCAGGACTGGCCGCCACCACGGCCCCTGTCGCTGGCCTGGTGACTGCCCCACCCGGCCCGGCGCTGCGCGCTCAACACGCCCAGGACTGCCGCACCACGCGCCCCCTGTCGCTGGCCTGGTGGACTGCCCAACCGGCCGGCGCTTGCGCGCTCACACACCCAGGACTGGCCGCACCACGGCCCCCTGTCGCTGGCCTGGTGACTGCCCAACCGGCCGGAGCTGCGCGCTCAACACACCCAGGACTGGCCGCACCACCGCCCCCTGTCGCTAGCCTGGTGACTGCCCAACCGGCCGGCGCTGCGCGCTCAACACACCCAGGACTGGCCGCACCACGGCCCTCCTGTCGCTGTGGCATGGTGACTGTCCACCGGCCGGCGCTGCGCGCTGCAACACACCAGGATGCGCACCACGGCCCCCTGTGCTGGCCTGGTGACTGCCCAACCGCCGCGCTGCGCGCTATCAAACACGCCCAGGACTGGCCGCACCAACACGGCCCCCTGCGGCTGGCCTGGTGACTGCCAACCGGCCGGCGCTGCCGCGCTCAACCAACTCCAGGACTGGCCGCACAAAGGCCCCCTGTCGCTGGCCTGGTGACTGCCCAAACCGGCCCGCGCTGCGCGCTCCAACACACCCAGGACTGCCGCACCACGGCCCCCTGTCGCTGGCCTGGTGACTGCCCAACCGGCCGGCGCTGCGCGCTCAACCCGCCCAGGACTGGATCTTGATGGACCAACGAAGGCAAATTTAGTGAAGGACAAGGCTGCAGCACAATCGGACACCGAACAGGAGGCAGCAGACATTCCTTGGGGAGGAATCCAGCTCTGCCAACAGTCAGAAGAGACGCTAGCGCCCGGTCGCTGGCTGGATGACGAGGCGATAGACAGTTTCTGCCTGGCGGTGTGCTCAACTACTAACGGACGAGTCGCCAACTTCGCTACGCATTGGCACGAGTCAATGATGGTCGGGAAAACAAAGGCGATGCTGCAAAACCATCTGGCCACTCGATCTGCCCAGCACGCCAGCATTTGGCTCCTACCGTACAATAAGAACGGCATCCACTGGGCCTTGTACATCGTGGCCCGAAGATCACACACGATTGCACACTTCGACTCCCTGGGGTTCCGGCCCAACGGGTTGGATGTAGCATTCATCCAGAAAATGCTGGAGGCTATCCAGCCGTTGGTAGCCGATCAGAAGATCGACTGGAGGAAATGGTCGCTGTGCGCTCCCGATGAGACTCCCATCCAGTCGGACGGCTACTCCTGCGGGACGCGGGTGTGCCACACGGCGGAAGCGGTGTCGACTGGCGTGGCGCTACCATTCAGGGATCCGTCGATGCGCAAGGAGATCCTCCGAAAGATACGGAGTGTGCAGGTGAATGCTTGCTGTGATATTCATGATGTGCCGATATAATGGTCGAAAACAGCACTAAAAGTACGTTGATTGAACAATTGGGCTGCGTCTAGGAGGCGCAGCCTAATTGTTACCCAATTGTTACGTTACGTGGTATTATGCTACGTGTTATCCAGTCTTCACGTAACTGGATAAACCGTAACATATACCAAAATACAAATATCATAATTTTTTAAGTTATTCAAGAGTGAATATACTCAAATTTTGGGAGTAAGGTTGACGAGAAACTTAAGGGAAGCCTCGCGGCCCACTCGTAATAATTCAAGTGCGCATCTTTTGGTTTAAAAGTCAAACCTTGGGTCAGAAGTTTAAGAGCTGTGTCGTAGTGATATGCTAACTCTCTCCATTGGTGTGATTGCAGAAGCAGTCGATGGCGACGCGGCTGCGCAGCATCACACTTGGCATGGAGAGGCGGAAGGAGTCGTGGGTGGCGACGCCGAAGCTGCGCCTTGTCCATTCCGTCGGCGATTTCGACGCCTTTCTGCGGAAGCTTCACCAAGATTCTTATATTAGGTAAGAATTGTTTGTATATGCATAATTAATAACAATTATATATGTATGCAAGTAAGTTTGTAAAAGTTATGGTCTCCATTGCTCATCGCTTCATTGCTTAGAGAGTTGGTGTTGCTTGCCTTTTGTTATTAAAGGGAGTAGTTCACCTTTTACATGGAGTTTTGAACTGAGCAGATTTGTAGAGCAGATCGAAAACAGATTTTTAGAGCAGATCGAAAACAGATTTTTAGAGCAGATCGAAAATGAATTTTGGCTGAAGAATAAACTCTACGTTATGTAATTTCGACACAGGACTAGTGTGCCTCTTTTAGAAGACAAAATCTCGTTCCCCGCAACTTCGGGGGTAGTAATACGGGGAATATATACCACAGGAGTCGCCACTCCCCGGTTTCCACCATTGCTGAGGCGACTACCCTTCCAACCAGGAAGATTTCTTACAGCCAGGAAAAGCCACTTGACCGCCAGCTCCAGGCCGGAACCTTATGAGACTCATTCTTGCGTTGAAATGTGATATTGACTCACTTTTAATTTAATTTAAAATATTATATGTGCTCATTTTGAATAGCCTCTAGCTGGTCAATCAACATGCTAGATCTAGTTTTATCGCTGTTTTTGTTTTTTCTGACTGGTTTTCTATACTAAGCCATGCCAAAAAGCGTCTGCGACAAAGCGTAGGAGTGGCGCTCCTGTAGCATCTCTTCTCCGTTAACACCAGTAGACGTCTTAACAGCGAAGACGAGCGGTCCGAATAAATCCGCGTCAATGTCGTAATCCGCCCTACGGAGTTGCGTTTGTGCGAAGCATGCTTTTCAATTGTTTTCGCTATGCGTTGTTTTGGCCGTAACAAATGGATTGAACTAAATGATACTTTGACTAAATGGTTTTGCAGTGTTTTTTAAACTTGCAATGTTGCACACGCGCCCGCAAACGCCGCCCGGCAAACGCCGCCCACAAAACGCCCCCACAACCACGATGAGCGTCCACAAACGAACTTGTCGCCGCCCGCAAACGCCGCATCCGCAAACCGCCAAAATACCTTAACGCCGCCCGCCAACGCCACTCACAAATTGACCCGTGTCTTAACAAAAAACTCACAAACTTATATCGAATAGAGATGTGCAGTGTGCACTGATCCCCGTAGCCCGTAGCCCATAGCCCGTAGCCTGTAGCCTGTAGCCTGTAGCCCATAGCCCGTAGCACTTAGCCTGTAACCTGTTTCCCGTTTCTTGATCTGTTTTAATTTCACCAATCTCGAATAAGTTTTACAATAATGTAGAGTTTAGAATTAAATATGCGTCAATTTGGTATCCGTCGAATAGAGGCTCGTTTTGTGCCTTGCATGCTTTTTATGCTGATTTTTGCCAAAGCAAATTGCTTCAGACTTAATAGCTTGATGAAATATTTGATAACGCCGAAAGAAAAATGGTCTGACAGCGTTATATCAAAACTTTAATTATGACGTGCATGTTTGTCAATACGAATACGTTTTGAGTGGATATTGGTCAGAAAAGATTGCGCTTTATAGCCGTATAACTTTCATCGCTTAGCTTCCTCCATTTTTGATGGTATGGCGGTGTAATGGAATAAATATTCGAAAATCGGCAGTGATAATGCTACAGGCGGTTTTTAGCACCGATATATTGCTTAAAAACGTTCATATTCATATGCAATTGAGAGACGGTACCTTTGCCATACAAAGTTATGATGGTCTCATCTGTGCAAGTCTCTTAGTTTCCGAGCACTAATTATAACCGTGAAAATCGGGGTTAAAATCGTGATTTTTCGTTGGTGCAGCCATTCATTTTTCACGCGCCACGCGCTGCTCAGCGACCGACATAGCATTCGTCAGCCCGTTTAATTATCCACACGTCTGTGTTTGTCGCATGCCGATCCGACTCTTGGTCGCCGAGATATCGACCTGGGATGGCTTCTGTGTTTTGCGATTTTTTGCATTTCTAGCCGCGATGTTTCCACGTGTTAAGTCATGGGGGAAACCCCTGTTTTCTCATCACGTGCCACGCGCTCGTTATGCACCCTACGAACACCGTTTCTTGACAGTGCACGTTGTTGATGTCCACCTAGATCGTGTGAAATTTCATATCCTAATCGAATAGTTTCGGGCTGCACCCCGCTGAGCAAAGGAAAAACGGTCAATCGGCTCAGCAGACAGACAGACAGATAGACAGACAGACGCACTTAAGACAAAATAGTATATTAATTAAAACATATTCCTGATATAAAACATTATGTAAATAGGAAGCAACTATATAGTGCTAACCCGTCCGCTCCGCTGGACGATCTATGCATACAGACTGCATTTGTACGTTTTGTAGTCGTCATATTACCGATGTTCTCACCCGTCAAAGGATCGTGTTTTGTGACTTAAAGACTTTTCAATTCGGTGCGAACGGCTATATTTTCCACGTTTACTGTTAAACCCCTTCTCCGTGCTGTAGGTCATAGGTGTCGCTGGCGTGCGCATTGAGCGTCATTGAGATTCTATATAGGTAGCTCTGGACGCTGGTGTGCACAAACCACAACCCGTACCTTGCTGGTGGCGTATAGTTCAAGTTACGCCCACCTCAGAGGGCGGACGGCGGTATTATCGGTGGAAGTTGTGTCGTGTTATTTTTTATAACACAGTCAGACATTATCTTTACTTGAAGAAGGACGGTTTGATGTTGGAAAATGTAGGGAGCAGAATACATACACACATGTTGTCTTGCGATCTGCAAAATGATTTCTTATATACTATTCAATGCTAATGTGTCGAAACTACATAACATGTAATTATGATACGTATAAGGACAAATTTAGTTGGGAAAACACGGACAGACAGGCAGACTTTCTTTTAATAGTAAGTTAGATTGTTCGAAATAAGCGTAGCTGTTCAGAGATGTGCGTGTGCGTGTGTGTGACACGCTGCTGACAGTGTGGTCGGATTTTCACAGCGCCGGAGAAGCGTCCCACCACGTCCATGTCGTCGGTGACGTGTAACGGCGTGCACGAGATCCCGCCGTCGCGCCTGTCTAAGGAGGTACGTGTTTCGGCCGCTCGGCAGCGTCTGTTAACGCATCTAGACTGTTCTGATGAGATTTCCGTTTAGTGGTGCCCCTTGGATTGTGCAAAGAAGACTGTTGCTATTGGCTCGCTATGTCGTCCCCCGTCTTGGTCGTCAGATTAGTAAATGTCACCGGCGCCCTGGTCTCACTCCTGTCCGGCCCACAGGTCAACAGGTCCATGCCTGCCCCTGCCGTGTCCCAGGTCTCGGCGAACAGCGTTGAGTCCAAGCCCTCCTTCCGAGCGGGAGGCCGGTAGCCGCTGCCGTTGCCCCCAAGCTGCCGCCTCGCGGTGTCTCGTAAGACGCGCATGCCGTCGCCTGCCACGGTGTCACTGTGGAGCGTTCGCGGCAGCGTGCCCGACTGCGACAGTGCGCCCGATTTACAAGCCGCCACCGCCGCCGCCCCACCAGTGCGCTGTGACGCGGGTCGACCTGAACAGAGACGGCACCAACATGGACACGTGCATGGTGCTCGACTCGGCCGAACTGCGCGTCGTCAGTGATCTGCGGTGATCTGATCAGATGAAGAGTGATCTGATCAGCGCACAGTCGTCAGTGGCCGCGGTGGGAGGGAGGAGAGGCGGCCCGCGAGCCGCCGCCGCGCGCCGCGCAGCGCAGCAGCAAGCAGCCAGCAGTCGGGGAGGGGGTGCTCCGCGTGCTGGAGAGCGGTACGGTACGCGCCACGTCGGCGTCGTCGGTATCGTCGTCGATGTCGCTGGCACCCCTGCAGACGACGCCGACGAGTGGCGATGCAGCCGAGTTCGAGAACATGTGGCTTCAGATGGTGTCGAGGTAGTGGGAAAGATGGTGGAGAGGGATGACACCTGGTGGTGGGAGTGAAGAGGAGAAGAGATTGGAGAAGTGCCGGTAGTGGAGAGGTATGGATACGTTTGTGGCAGAACTAGAGAAGGAGGTTTAAGGAGTTCGAAGCTTCTTAGGAGTTGTGCTAGTGGAGATAAGCCTGGGAGAAGAGATCTGGTATAAGCGCTGATGGCGGCAGCATCGACATAAATATCCGGAGAAAAGACTCCGGGACAGGATCATGAGTCCGAATCGACGACGTATGAAAGGTGTTGAAAGGAAGTGGTTGGTTGTAATACCTGTGGTACAAAGATCCGTCCAAGGGGGACGTAGAGTTTGTGATAACCCAGATCAAACTGTGATTCAAGTCGCCAAGCAATGTACCCAAATAGAGATGTGATTTAACTGTCCAAACAATAGTATTGTTTGCGTGAGTCGTAGCGTTAGCGTCGATAGTAAGCAAACATTTGTATGCGTATTTAGACACTGAGGAACATTGTGCTTTCCACCTACTAGTACCAAATCAGGAAAGTCTTGTGGTGTGGAGAGCCGTGCCAGAAAATGTGTTTGAGGTTTTCACGGTTTGGACCGCGTTTTAAGTGGCGACTAGTTGGCAACGTCCCGTGTATTCATGAAGATCATTTTAAGTTGTGTACCAATAGTGGAGTCGTTTGTTTTGGTTTGGCCGTGTTTTACGCCTGCTTTGCATAACAGCTCAGGAAGTCGTTTGTGTTGTGGAGAGCCCGTGCCAGAAAACCTGTGTTTGAGGTTTTAACGGTTTGGACCGCGTTTTTAGTAACAAAACTAGTTGGCAACGTCCCGTGATATTCATGAAGACTCATTTAAGTTGTGACCAGATATGGAGTCGTTGTTTGGTTTGCGTGGCTTTTACAGGCAGGCATTTGCATACACAAAAGCTCATGAGTCGTTTGTGTCTGTGGAGAGCCCGTGCCAGAAAACGTGTTTGAGGTTTTACACGGTTTCGGACGCGTTTTAGTGCGACTAGGTTGGCAACGTCCCGTGATATTCATGAAAACTCATTTTTAAGTTGTGTAACAGATAAGTGGAAGTCGTTTGTTTGGTTGCGTGCTTTTACGCAGGCATTTTTGCATACAGAAGCTAAGGAAGATCGTTTGTTGTTGTTGGAGAGCCGTGCGCAACGAAACCGTTGTTTGAGTTTACACGGTTTGGACGCGTTTTAGTAAGACTAGTTGGCAACGTCCCGTGATATTTCATGACAGACTCATTTTAAGTTGTGGTACGCAGAATAGGAAGTCGTTGTTTTTGGTTTTGCGTGCTTTTACGCAGGCATTTTGCATACAAAGCTCATGAGTCGTTTTGTGTTGTGGAGAGCCCGCTTGCCAGAACACGTGTTTGAGGTTTTTTACACGGTTTGGACGCGTTTTTAGCGGACTGTTAAGCAACGTCCCGTGATATTCATGAAGACTCATTTTAAGTTGTGTACAGATAGTGGAAGTCGTTTGTTTTGGTTGCGTGCTTTTACGCACGGGCATTCTGCATACCAAAGCTCAGGAAGTCGTTGGTGTTGTGGAGAAGCGTGCCAGAAAACCGTGTTTGAGGTTTTACACGGTTTTGGACGCGTTTTAGTAGAGCTAGTTGGACGTCCCGTGATATTCATGAAGAACTCATTTTAGTTTGTGACCAGATAGAGAAGTCGGTTGTTTTTGGGTTTGCCGTGCTTTTACGCAGGCATTTGCACCGTTGTTTTCAATACAGATGTTACTTGTTGCTTTTCCCGGCTTTGACCCACTTTACATTCTTATCCGTCCGCGGCTAGCTAATATTTTCTTGGTAAACCTAGCCCATGATGAAACCGTCGTGCGTTCAGTAGTAAGTGTGCCATGCTTTAATCAAAGAGTAGCTGTTATCCGACGCTGCCAAATCCTGGCTGTGAGGAGGCTGTTGGCAACTGGGAACATGTAATGTTGTATGTGGCTTTGCGCGGCGTGTGCCGGTGATGTTAAGGCAGTGCGCGGAGCCCCAAGCAAAGCTAGTCACGTGTCCGGTTGGAGGGCTGCCGTTAGTGTACCCATGTGATAGCTTCGTGTGGTACCTCCTGTGTCACATATCGTTGTGCCGTGCTGTTTAGGCAGTGTGTGGAGCTTCAAGCCAAAGCTAGTCCGTGTCCGGTTGGGAGGGTTGCCGTTTAGTGGTACCCATGTGATCGCTTGTGGCGGTCTCCTGTGTCCACATATCGTGTGCGGTGCTGTTAAGGCCAGTGCGCGGAGCCCCAAGCCAAAGCTAGTCGACGTGTCGGTTTGGGAGGGCTGCCGTTGTGGTACCATGTGATACGCTTTCGTGTTGGTACCTCCTGTGTCACATATCGTGTGCGGTGGCTGTTAGGCATCGTGTGGAGGCTTCAGCCAAAGATAGTCACGTGTCTGAGTCATGTTGTTTACTACCAGGCAGCGAGGCGGGCGCCAGCGAGGGACGGTCATCAAAAGCTGCACGCTGCCTCGGCACGTAGCAATCTCGCGGCAAAATCTATCGTGGGCAGTTTTAAATGTGATCGTATGGTGTTTAAAAAAATCAGAACAGCAGTTTTATATTTAAATTATTGATAGTTGAAAATGTTATAACTGAAGAACGGTTTGATGTCACTCTTCGATATTTTTATTTTTAGAATCGGTGCGTCAAGGTTAACCGTTTGAAATGCTTTGAGTATGATCTATAGTGTGAATATATTTATAAAACATTGGTTTAATCCTGCCGTAACTAAAAACCGGTGGGGTGTCCCTCTTAGATATCATGATTTACAGAATCAGCAAGTGAAGATCTGTCGAGGAGCATCTGTATACCAAGTTGCACGCAATTTCGAGGCGTTGCGATTTTGAAGTGTGAAATTTGTATAATTGCGAATATTTGTCCAGCGACATTTAAAGTGAAATATCTCGAAACGTATTGGAGCAAGCCATTTCAATTTTGTGATTTTCGTTATCTGCGCGTCAAGGAGCATCTGTATACCAAGTTTCACGCGATTCTGAACGTCGCGATTTTGAAGTGTAAATTTTTTGAAGTCCGATGCTGCTACTTGTCGGATATTCGCGAATATCCATCTGTGCTCGATTGACGAACGTAAACTCGTTTGGCTCGGCGCAAGGCCCGCAAGGCTATAAAGGGTCTGTTCAGACGGCACTTCTAACCCTTCTTAAAGGTGCTCCATTCGCAAGTGGCGGGTCGTCATTGAGGCAACTGAAGGCCGGGCTCAACCAGTCATTTTTTAGAAAGAGCGGATATATTTTTAAAATCAAGTCATGTGGTTTTTTCTCATTCACTATATTCACATCAGTTACATGTATATTATTAATATGACTAATAAGTACGCAACACAATTTCAAGCCCACCAGTGTGACCGTCTTGTTTTATTAATACCGTAGTTTCCGAAACCATGAGCCGCTACTGAGGCCCGGCCGGCCCGGCGCCCTCGGCAACTCCACCGCTTACTACAGCTACCGGCACAGCGAGTCAAAGCGTGCAACCGACGATTGCCGCGTCTATGGCTGGCAATGGAAGTCGTCTGAGCCCGAACTGTTTGGGCCTCTAGCGATTATTCAGCTCATAAGAGTTACAGCGACGCAATTTTAAAGGTCTAACTCTGAAAGTAAGCCGTTGTTCCAGGCTGATCTTTTATGTTTTTTTCGTGTTCAGCGTGACAAGGAGGTCCTACATGCCAAGTTTCAGCCGATTCTAAGGCGACGGACCTCAAAGAGTTATTTCTTTAAAACGGTTAAATCTGAAGTAGCCGTGTTTCCCGGCTGATTTTATGTTTTTCGCATTAGGGTGAAAGGAGGTTCTACATTGCCAAGTTTCAGGCGATTCTAAGGCGCGGCACCTCAAAACAGTTTTCTTTACAACGGTATAACTCTAAGTAGCCATTGTTCAGGTGATGTTTATGTTTTTCGTGATTCAGCGTGACAAGGAGGCTCCTACATGCCAAGTTTCAGACGAATTTAAGGCGACGGACTTTAAATAGTTATTTCCTTACGCAATGGTCTAACTCTGAAGTAGCCGTTGTTCCAGGACTGATTTTATTTTTTCGTGTTCAGCGTGAAGGAGGTCCTACATGCCAAGTTTCAGGCGATTCTAAAGGCGACGGACTCAACAGTGATTTTTAAACGTGTATATTATCCTAAGTAGCCCATTGTTCCCAAGGCTGATTTATGTTTTCGTCGTTTCAGCGTGAAACAAGGAGGTCCTTACATGCCAAGTTTCAGACGATTTAAGTTCGACGGACCTCAAAAAAGAGTATTTCTTAAAACGGTATAACTCTGAAGTAAGCCGTTGTTCCACGGTGATTTTATGTTTTTCGCATTCAGCGTGACAAGGAGGTCCTACATGGCCAAGTTTCAGGCGATTCTAAGGCGACGGACCTCAAAACAGTATTTCTTAACAAACGGTTTAACTCCTAAGTAGCTTGTTCCAGCTGATTTTATGTTTTTCGTGTTTTTCCGCGTGACAAGTTTTGAGTGTCTACATGACCAAGTTTCAGACGAATTTTAAGGCGACGGACCTTTAAATAGTATTCCTTAGAACATGTCTAACCTGAAAGTAGCCGTTTGTTCCAGGCTGTTTTATGTTTTTCGTGTTCAGCGTGACAAGGAGGTCGCTACATGCCAAGTTTTTTCAGGCCGATTCTAAGGCGAAGGACCTCAAACATGTAATTTCTTACAAACGGTATTAACTCCTAAGTAACCATTGTTCAGGCTGATCTTTATGTTTTTTCGTTGTTCAGCGTGAAAGGAGTGTTCCTACATGCCAAGTTTCAGACGATTCTTAAGGCGGAGGACTCAAAAGAGTATTTCTTAAAAACGGTATTACTCCTAGTAGCCGTTGTTTCAGCTGATTTTTTGTTTTTTCGTGTTCAAGCGTGACAAGGAGGTTTCCTACATGCCAAGTTTTCAAGGCGATTCTAAGGCGACGGACCCTCACACGTATTTCTTAGCAACGGTATAATCTAAGTAGCCATTTGTTCCAGGCTGATTTTATGTTTTTTCGTGTTCAGCGTGACAAGGAAGTGTCCTACATGCAGTTTCCCAGACGATTCTAGGCGACGGACCCTCAAAGATATTTTTAAAAAGGTAGTTTAACTCCCTAGTAGCCGTTGTTCAGGCTGATTTTATGTTTTTCGTGATCAGCGTGACAAGGAGGTCCTACATGCTAAGTTTCAGACGATTCTAAGGCGACGGACCTCAACACAGTATTTCTTAAGAACGGTATAACTCTCTAAGTAGCCGTTGTTCCAGGCTGATTTTATGTTTTTTGTGTTCAGCGTGACAAGGAGGTCCTTTCTGCTAAGTTTGAGACGATTCTAAGGCGACGGATCTTAAAAAAGTATTCCTTACAAAACGATAAAACTCTGAAAGTAGCCGTTGTTCAGGCTGATTTTATGTTTTTCGTGTTCAGCGTGACAAAAAGGTCCTTCATGCCAAGTTTGAGACGATTCTAAGGCGACGGACCTCAAAACAGTATTTCTTACAAAACGGTATAACTTCCCTAAGTAAGGCGCATTGTTCCAGGCTGATTTTATGTTTTTCGTGTTCAGCGTGACAAGGAGGTCCTTTCGTGCCAAGTTTCAGACGATTCTAAGGCGACGGACCTCAAAACAGTATTTCTTACAAAACGGTATAACTCTGAAAGCAGCCATTGTTCAAGGCTGATTTTATGTTTTTTGTGTTCAGCGTGACAAGGAGGTACTTTCTGCTAAGTTTGAGACGATTCTAAGGCGACGGATCTTAAAAAAGTATTTCTTGCAAAACGGTACAACTCTGAAAGTAGCCGTTGTTTCAGGCTGATTTTATGTTTTTCGTGCTCAGCGTGACAAGGAGGTCCTACATGCAAAGTTTCAGACGATTCTAAGGCGACGGACCTCAAAAGTAATTCCCTTAGAAAATGGTCTAATCTGAAAGTAGCCGTTTTCAGGTGATTTTATGTTTTTTCGTGTTCAGCGGGACAAGGAGGTCCCTACATGCCGAATTTGTTTCAGACGTTCTAAGGCGACGGACCTCAAAGAGTAATTTCTTAAACGGTATTAAACTCCTAAGTAGGCCGTTGTTTCCAGGGCTGATTTTATGTCTTTTCGTGTTTCAGCGTGAACAGGAGGCTACATGCCAAGTTTTAGGCGATTCTAGGCGACGGACCTCAAAACAGTATTTTTTACAAACGGTAATACTCCCTAAGTAGCATTGTACAGGCTGATTTTTATGTTGTTCGTGTTCAGGCGTGACAAAGAGGTCTACATGCAAGTTTCAGACGATTTTTAAGGCGACGGACCTTTACATGTATTCCTTACAAAATGGTCTAACTCTGAAGTAGCCATTGTTTCAGGCTGATTTTATTGTTTTTCGTGTTTCAGCGTGAAAGGAGCTCTACATGCCAGTTCAGGCGATTCTAAGGCCGACGGACTCAAAACAGTATTTCTTGCAAACGGTATATCCCTAAGTGCCATTGTTCCCCCAAGGGCCTGGAAGAAAAAAATTTATGGTTTTTCGTGTTCAGCGTGGAAAGGAGGTCTACAATGCCAAGTTTCAAGACGATTCTAAGGCGAACGGACTCAAAAGAGTATTTCTTTAAAAACGGTATTCTCCCTAAGTAGCCGTTGCTTCCAGGCTGATTTTTTATGTTTTTCGTGTTTCAGCGTGACAAGGAGGTCCTACATGCCAAGTCTTTAGGCGATTCTAAGGCGACGGACCTCAAAACAGTATTTCCTTCAACGGTAATAACTCCTAAGTAGCCATTGTTCCAGGCTGGATTTTATGTTTTTCGTGTTCAGCGTGACAAGGGGTTCTACATGCCAAAGTTTCAGACGATTTTAAGGCGACGGACTTTAAAATAGTATTCCTTAAGAAAAATGGTCTACTCCTGAAAGTGCCGTTGTTCCAGGCTGATTTATGTTTTTTCGTGTTCAGCGTGAAAGGAGTCCTACATGCCAAGTTTCAACGATTCTAAGGCGACGGCCCAAACGTATTTCTTACAACGGTTACCCTAAGTAGCCATTGTTTCCAGGCTGATTTTATGTTTTGCTGTTTCAAGCGTGACAAGGGGTCTTACATGCCAAGTTCAGACGATTCTAAGGCGACGGACCTCAAACGAGTATTTCTTAAAAACGGTTATTATCTAAAGTAGCCGTTGTCCAGGCTGATTTATGTTTTCGTGTTCAGCGTGACAAGGAGGTCTACATGCCAAGTTTTAAGGCGATTCTAAAGGGACGGACTCAAAACAGTATTTCTTACAAACGGTATAACTCCCTAAAGTAAGCCATTGGTTCAGGCTTGAATTTTAATGTTTTTCGTGTTCGCGTGACAAGGAGGTCCTACATGCAAGTTTTCAGACGATTTTAAAGGCGACGGACGTTTAAATAGTATTCTTACAAAATGGTTAACTCTGAAAGTTAGCCGTTGTTTCCGGCTGAATTTTATGTTTTTCGTGTTCACGTGACAAGAGGTCCTACATGCCAAGTTCCAGACGATTCTAAGGCGACGGACCTCAAAACTACAAATTTGCGAATATCTGGCAGTAGTGCCAAATTGGGCAATATCGATCCTGTGCTGCTTGACGCAGTGATTATTGTATATGATGAAAGTAGCATTATCATATGCAATTCTAAACAAAGACATATTCAAAGATTTCTTCAAAACTACATAATATTTTCATATGGTAGCCTTTCGTCAGCTGATGACGGCCTTGAAAGGAAGACGAAAATGACGCAAGTGGGACGTTCTGTAAGTTGTAAACTCCGTCGAGTTCCGTCGATGAAGAGGCGCATTTGCTGCCTGTCGCTCGTGGGGTTTGCGTGTGGTTGCGCTCTGCGTGGGAGGGGAACAAGTGCGGTGTCCTTTGTTCTAGTCAGTGTTGTCAGCGTTTCGGAATCAGCGAGCTATTTGAAAAGCATAGGGAGCTGCTGGTAAGTGTTAAACATTAAACAATGTCATTTTAAGCGTAAGCATTATGTGTGTTTTGATATATTTGTAGTATTCTGGTCCATCACCTGTTGGCTGTTTCAATATCATGATCAGGACTATGACTGTCATGTTTAATAGTTTGTCTCAGTTCACACTATGTTAACTATTTTCCCAGATCATTTGTTCATATTTTGGCTCTGCAATAACAATGAATCTCACGCATCTTACTTTTGATTGCAATGGGATCAATAACCAATGCACCTATGCTTTGGTTGGCACAAATAAGACTTGGGAATGCCCTTACTTTGACTTAAGATTATGTCCCTCTGTTCTGATTGCATTTATTCATGACTGGTTTACAGGTACTGTCTAGCTATTGCCCATCAGGTGTAGTTGGATAGCTTCTAGCAAGTAGCATATTTCATATAAGATAGCATTGATCTCAAGCTGGTCAACTTTTTGTCTTTTCCTTTCTTGTAATATCTGTGGTTTAACACTTAGCTCATTTTTACTGGAGATGAGATGCTTCCCATTCCGTATCCATCCCCAACATTTATTTTATCTCTGGACTAAAACACATGTCTGCCAAAGTTAGACAACTTGTGTGCTCTGTCTTGCCTCCTTCCAAAGCATCCACATGTATACAGCATAAATTTTGTCACAAGCTTGCTGTGGCCAAGCAGCCACTTAAACATTGTAACATTACCATTGCATTGTAGTTACTGTACACCCATCCCAAAGATGTGCAAGTTGCAACACCTCCCACTTGAAGCAGCTGCAGTCAACTCAGGTCAGGCTAGAGCTCTTTAGGGGCAGTCCAGTGTAACGTTTACAGTGGGGGTTTCTGCCCGACAGATCCGGCCACCATGGTGCCCTCGCGCATGCTCTGCCGCCGTAACTTCAAGTGGCTGCTGCTGCTGGTGACCGTCTGGTGTTTCGGCATCGTCTACTACGTGTCCGTGAAGGGTGGCGACCCGCCGCAGGTGAGCCCCTAATCCGATCACACGGCGGGGAGCCGGGATCGCGGGGAAGCTTAGTGCGCCCTCGGCTCGTGCCAGATGGCAGCCGAAACTCCGACCGAGCCGGTCACAGTGGTGAAGTTTCCGATTTAGCCCGCATAAAGTCCGGAAGCATGCTTTTTTCGGAATATAATTTTTTCTTACCGATGCCAATTGGAAATTGTCTGTATTTTCGAAAAGCACTATGTTTTATCGATTTGAAAGCCTTATGACAGTGAACTTGCGGTCAAAGTGGCGTCTTCCGCACAGAGCCAGTGCGCTGACAGAATGCGCGATTTTATAAAAACATGAAGACAAAAATGGTCAATCGGAACTCGTCAGCTCAAATAAGTTTTATAACACCGAGCGGAGACTTCATTGAATCTATTTCAGGGCTAACATCTTCCCGGTTTATGAAGGTCCAATTGTGTCGACTTCTTATATCACACATAATTTTCGTTGGATTTGTTGCATTTTGAAGTAGAAAATCAACCATGTAGATAACGCTAGGGCTAGAGAGAGGTGAAACCTATACTGCCATAAAAAGCACATCGTGCTTCTTCGGATATCATTCGTTGCTCTTGCAACCTTGCTCGTTATAGACGCCCAAACATCGCAAATTTGTAAAATAGTTGCATGCATGATGGTGCCGTTATTTGGCAACAAAGCAATGCTTTGCACCTGCCACCATGATTTCTATCATTAGTAATGGCTTAACGCAAAACTTTGTTTTTGTAAATTGTAATTAAGATTGTATCTGTAATTTTAATTGTAATTGTAGTTGTAATATTAATTTTGATATAATTTTAACGCAAAATTCGCTTTCAGCGCTCACAAGTACCTACCCTAGGATACGTTTCGGGTGTCGTAAGCGACCCCGGTGAGTTTATGCGGAAGGAAAAATTTGCAGGTTCATATGGCCTATGCTAAAAACAACATAAAATCCCGCGAGTTTTCAAAATTAGCATTGCTTAGGGAATTGTAAACACAAAACTCGCTTGCGGTGCCCAAAAGTACTCAATGGTACGTTTTGGGTGCCGTGTGCAACGACCGTGAATTTATGCACTCGCTGCGCTAAATCGGAAAATTAACTACTGTGCGGTGTCTTTTAAGCACCAACAGTAGGACCTTGCTTTTGGCTTTCCTTAGCAGTTTGTGACTTGCGGCGGATTACATTTATAACAGACTGCTTAGTGCTTAATGTTCCCAGATACAAATTGAAGAATCCCTTCAGCTGGGCCAGTTGTGAGTAAGTGTTCTTCATTTGTTTTTTTTAACAATGCAGACTGGGTTCATTTCAACACAAGAAATACCATTCCGTCGCCGACGTGCCATTCTTGGCATTTCATTTGGTTATCCAACTGCAAATAAGGAAATGCCTCACAGTATAGGTACAATGTCAATTATACGTCCTTAGCTAACACTGGTACCATTCTGTTGATGCGTTACTGAAGCCAGTATACCTACGAGAGCATCGCTAGGTAGCTCGAATAAACGATACCAGCAATAATCCACTCCTTCATCGTCATCTTGGGCATCACCGGCGTGAATTTCACCGATCGGTGACATCTTTCTTGGCCCACATGCCCTCTACCCAAAGGCGCTCCCTGTCACGCCTTTGTGACGTGACGTAACGCCTTCGTGACGTGGCGTGACGCCTCAGCCAGCGGCGGTCCGACTTGGTCCTTCGTGACCACCGTAACGACCCTGGAGCAGATAATTGCCCCTGCTCGCCGCCGCTGCTGTGCCGCGTGTGGCAATCAGCCGTCAGTGAGGTCTGTGCACGTCGCGATATGCACCAGTAACCCGTTCGTGACATCAGAACCGCTGGACCCCAGTGCCAGACTCGCCCGAGTGTGACGCGTCCGTGTGTGGAGCGCCCGGGGCCTGCGAGCAGCAGTCGGCCGGACTCGGGGCTTCCCACGAGGCCTGGCTCTGTGACGTCCGCGGCGGACCTGACTCGTCACGCTGTGACGGACCGTGACGATCAGCAGCTGATCGGTGGCGCATCTGATCGCCGTGACGCAGCGTCCGTCACGGCCTGTTGACAGTCCGTCACGGCCTGGTGGCGGTGCCGGCGGTGGTGGAGGAGGTGGAAGTGGTAGCGATGCAGGTAGCGGTGGAATCCCCGCTGTGTCCTGACCGTCACATTCCCGGCGGGCATTTTAGTCTACCGCAGTTCGGCAATGTACTTATACATTGGTATTCCTGTTAGTTATTTGCTACCAGAATCGGTAGAGAACACTTTTCTACCGATTGCCCGGAATCCTCACAGGAATTGACGGGTGAGAACACACCATTAATTGCCCACCAGCTCTGCTGGGCGGAGCGGTACTGGTCGCGGACGGTGGACAGACGCCGCCGCCGCCGCTTTGGGTGTCCCGGCCAGGATGACCAGGTCTGATGCCCGTCTGTCTGTGACTGAAGAGCTAGAGATAGTCGCCGAGACTGGGGGACTGTGACTGGAATGAGATATTCGCCGAAACTGGAAAGAGATATTCGCCGAAATTGGAGATGGAGACTGCCTGGAATGGACATGGAGTGACTGGACTGGAAATGGAATGGAGATACAACAGAAGTGTAAGAGGCGAAGAGGCTGAATATGAAGAGAAATGCAACGTGATCAGTTCGCTGCTTCGGCGTGACGTTAAACAGACGTACTCATGACGGGCCCACGCCAACTTT
Organism: Semibalanus balanoides; assembly: GCA_014673585.1. NCBI lineage: Eukaryota > Metazoa > Arthropoda > Thecostraca > Balanomorpha > Balanidae > Semibalanus > Semibalanus balanoides. The sequence continues at coordinate 141,999 of VOPJ01006361.1, forward strand.
GAATACCTTGCGCCTCGCTGACATCTCACGGATTGTATTTTGTTCTCTACCTTGAAACATTTCACCGGACTCCTTAACGTGGCATGACTCAGAGGCGTTGCAGTGCATTAGTCCCCTTGCGCGGCATGTGGTTGTGAAGGTAATTATCCGAACTTCGGACACGTGCACCTTAAGCTGCTGGGCATTGGACAGTGTGTATGGTCAATGGTCATTCTCAGCTTCAACTTACCGACTTCAATGCATCCACGTAGTGCAGCCGAACTAACTGCCAGCCCCTTATGGCCTATGGTCGCGCCTGCCGTGCCAGTTTCCTGCAGTACTTATACATGCGGAGTCACTTGAGCTGGCTGAATGACTGGCTACACCAGGGGTCATTTTCGCGGAAGTGATTTACGGACAGCGAACCTGCTGTGACGCTTGTAAATCATGAAAGTACGACTACCGTGACCCAGGTGTTGACTCACGGGTCAGAAGTCAGAACTAACGTTCGAAAACAGCTTGCCAGTAAGGGCTCCAGCTTCCTTAGTCAAGCGACATCTGCAATACATCATCTCGTTTAGCATTGCATCTGATGCTCCCACCAGGTTTGTCCCACCAGGCTTACCTTACCGGCCTTGATACAAGGTAGCAATGATACTAAAGGTTGAGCTACTTGAGACAAGTCATTGATTGTCATTTATTTAATATTATCATTTGCATGGTTATATTTCCTGTCTGGGGTTTTAAAGAGTGTAGTTCCTGCTTGTCGGGATCTTTTTCCCTCAGCATTGTGCAAGGATCGATCATCAGGAAGGTTGAGCATCGATCTTCCTGGTATCAGTTACCATCATGCATTGAATTATTCAGCAATGTAGCTGGACTGGATAAGCACATCTGCATTGTATGTATGGTGTGAATATGGTGTGTTACGAGTTGGCGCCTTGAATTAAGCTTCTAAGCTTTTGCGCCAAGTCGAATTATGTGTACTGAACGAATATGTTTAAGTATAATAAACTTGTTGATGATGATGATCTATTACTATGCCTTGACGCTGGGTGTAACATTTGTTTGCACTCTGCATTTGTATAATTTAGTTGTTTGTCAAGTAGTATTCCTGACTGCTGGGTGCGTAAAGGCAATTATATTTACGCGTTTTCTCCATAATATTTATCCGTAATATTTCTCCATTAATATTTCTCCATTAATATTTCATAATATTTATCCATAATTACGCGTTTTCTCCAACTACATTTACTCGTTTTCTCCAGTGTCTGCCCGTCTATATATATAGACGGGCAGGCACTCGATATCACAGGACGTCTATACCTCGCAATAAAGAAGCAACAATTATTTGTGCCTGGGCTGCACCGACATCCATTACTACCTATGCTATCTATGGATGTCAGTGCTGGGCTGGAACAACTCTTGTCACCTGTCTGGCTGAGCTTAATTAAGCCGTATTTTGTCGTAGGACATGATGTCGAACTTAGGCCGCCTTGGCGTCACGCTACCGGCTACCTTGCTCCGGGCCGGGTCCGTGGGTGCCTCGTGACTCCCCGCCACCGAGCCCTGCCCGGGCTGGGTCCGTGGGGGCCTCGTGACTCCCCGCCACCGAGCCCTGCCCGGGCCGGGTCCGTGGGTGCCTCGTGACTCCCCGCCACCGAGCCCTGCCCGGGCCGGGTCCGTGGGTGCCTCGTGACTCCCGTCACGAAGTCTGAACTGTGGACAATTAAATCAGCAGCCGCTGCTGCCGCACGACACCATGATCAGCCGGCCTCGTCACCGAGCTGCTCTGGTGACCTCGGTGTGGTCGTGTCTATGGTCTAGGGGCTGGCCACTGGGGGAGGGGATGCCCTGGGGGAACGCCCGCGCCCCGGTGGAGGAGAGGGTGGTGTATGATGGATGACTTATGAGCAGATATCTTCCGAGGGTCGGCTGCGCGTGTCTCCTCCCCAAATGGAGGCTATAGTGTGGTGTATGTGTGATAAATGTGCGGCCGGTCTATCCGATAGTGTCACGTCCATAAGACGCGCTCCTCGTGTGGAGGGTGATGGCCGCCATATATCGGCGAGTCGCCGATAGGCACTGGTGCGAGTCGCCGACAGGCACTCAGCAACTGTCGCCGACGGCGACAGTTGCTGAGCGGTAAAGCCCCAGACCAACGCCACATCGAGGCCTCGATTTGTTGAAGGGTCGGCTGCGGCAGCCGGATAAAATATGTCTCAATATTTCGAGCTGAATGCTGTTTGGCCTCTGGCGGCTGCCATATGTATTTTGGATGCCAGGACTGTTTGGTTAGCTCTAGGCTCGCGCTCCTTTTCACCACTAGATTGGTTGTCATTCAGGATAGCACTGGATTAATTTCCAGTTTCCCCGTCTTTTGTACACTAACCGCTTTGGACTATCTCCTGAAATATGTGATGTGCGCAGTGCTGCAGTATGTACCATGTATCATTGTATCATGTAGCCTTCCTAGTAAGGGCACCGGAACCTTCCGAAAGTTGGGGGGGGGGGGGCATTCTTGATTCTGAAGTCGATTCTTTCCTGCACGTCCATAAGCGTATGTCCCTATAATTCTGACTTCGCCTGTCAAAGTGGAGCGTAAGCTTGTTGGCGATCAACGAAATTAAATAAAATAAATAAAATGTTAAAATCTGAAAATGTTAAAGGGGCGCTGCCACCCCCCCTTGGTTCATGTGTCCTTGTTCCTTGTCCCCATGTCTCCATTCTCCTGATTTTCGTATGATATCGTGCATAATGCATTTGGTGCAGTATTGGAACATACATATTTAAGCACTTCATTTCTCCCGTCTGCAGTTCACTGTCAGCCGTGGGCTATTCTGCAGTGTACTTTGTTTAGGGTGTTCCAGTATGTACCATATTCCCGTGTCTCCTCTGTCCTCTATATGGGCTACCCCGCAGTGTTGCAGTACTCCTCATCTCATGGCTCTGGTAGTCGGTCTGGTCGTCAGCTGCGCCGCCGCCGGCGGACAGTGGCGCAGTGGCGCAGCTCTCTCCAATCTCCATGGGCAATGGCATGGCTGTATACCAGGTGGAGAATAAAGTATGACAACTTTTAAGTTTGTTGTGGCAGAGGCCAGAGCCACACCAGCATTTCATTTGCCGTATTGCAAATGTATTGGAGCATCTTGTCAGACTATATAAAATATTAAAAATATTAACACTAAAATACCGTTTGGCCACACCAGCTTTGGAGCCGATTCTCCACTGAAGGCTGTGGTAGCTGGTCCGATCGCCAGCTGCGCCGCCGGCGGCGGGCGGTGGCGGTGGCGGTGGCGGTGCCTCGTGTTTACCCGTGCCGTGTATGTCATCGGTGGGCTGCCGAGCTGTCGTGTTTACTTAGTCGAGAGGGACGCCTGGGGCGGGATGGTGTCGGGGGAGGGGGGAGCTGGGGGCGGGCCGGGATGGTGTCGGGGGAGGGGGTGAAGCTGGGGGCGGGCCGGGATTGTGTCTGGAGGGAAGGGAGGGGGCGGGGAAGGAGAGGAGTCGGGGGAGCGCGGACGGGGACGGATGCTGCGGTGTGGACTGTGGTAGGTCGGACTGAGCTGCGGTTAGAGGAGAGGAGAAGCCTCGTGCTCACTCACTCCGTCCTGTGGTCCTGTGGTCTCTGTGCCTATCTGTGTGTTTGTCCCTGTGTCTCTCTATGTATTTGTCTCTGTGTCTATCCTTGTTGATCTCTGTGTCTCTCTGTGTGTTTGTCTCTGTGTCTCTCTATGTATTTGTCTCTGTGTCTATCCTTGTTGATCTATGTGTCTCTCTGTGTGTTTGTCTCTGTTTCTCTCTATGTATTTGTCTCTGTGTCTATCCTTGTTGATCTCTGTGTCTCTCTGTGAGTTTGTCCCTGTGTCTCTCTGTGAGTTTGTCTCTGTGTCTCTCTATGCATTTGTCTCTGTGTCTTTCCTTGTTGATCTCTGTGAGTTTGTCTCTGTGTCTCTCTGTGTGTTTGTGTCTCTGTGTCTCTCTATGTGTTTGTCTCTGTGCCTCTGTGTGTTTGTCTCTGTCTCTGTGTGTTTGTGTCTCTGTGTCTCTCTATGTGTTTGTCTCTGTGTTTCTCTATGTGTTTGTCTCTGTGTCTCTCTATGTATTTGTCTCTGTGTCTCTCTGTTTGTCTCTGTGTCTCTCTATGTGTTTGTCCCTGTGTCTCTCTGTTTGTGTCTCTGTCTCTCTATGTGTTTGTCTCTGTGTCTCTCTGTTTGTGTCTCTTTGCCTTGGCGGTGTGTCCTGTTGGCCGCACCGCTCGGCGAACACTCGGCCTCGGTCGCAATGCTCAGCCTCGCTGCAGCCATGCTGATTGCTGAGTCCAGCGCGACTGTGTTGTGATGACGGTTGTCAAACCATATCGGGTGTTTCGTGAGGCACGTAATGCCTCGTGGCTGCTGATAAGCCTCCGCCGCGTCATGCATTGCCGCTCGTTGCTGAGTAGACAATATGCTATACGAACCTTGACAATATCCAGGATCCCTGACTTGAACGAGGCTCTAGGGCAGGGGCCGCTTGCTCAGGCTTTGGGTGTAGCGGGATCTGATCAATAGGTGACCGACGTGGTGGTAGCGATAGAGGCATCAGGTGTGAGTGATTGGCACAATTGATTTTGGCCAATTGGTACAGTTGATTTTGGCTAATTGGTGCGATTTGATAATATCGATCAGAGGAATCACAGCTGGCACCTCCACGAGAAGCTTTTGTTTGGTTGTTGTTGAAACGAGACGAGGAACACACATGACGTCATTCGAGACGAGGAACACATGACGTCATGATTGCGTCAAAACCCCAACCCGCGGCAAGATAGGCTCGTCTGAAGTGAGTGCTGTTGTCAGCCGCAGCTCCGTCCTATCAGCGGCTGCCACGACAGCTATTGTCGTACCTTACCGACCGACGCCTCGCGGACCGCCCACTCCGGTGTGTACTGTGTTATGGGCGTCTAATGGGAGTCGTCACCAAATGGCTTCTCTGTGAGACGAGCAGCTCTATCTGCCGTGGACTGATAGCGCCGTGTGGTTGTGTGTGAACTGAGTTCCTCTGAGTGTCAGCCCGGTGTGGACCGATGGCGCCGGCTTCAGTAGTGCCCTGGTGTTCCCGCCTCCAGGAACAATAGAAACTGCGTTTTCACTTCATTTTGTCGCCATGTGTTCAAGCTGTTTTGATGGCACGGCACGACGTACCCGACGTACTACCTAATGAGAGTTCTTCCCAATGGAGTATATGCACGTTGTGAGAAAAATACACCAAACGAAAGAGGAAACATTTATAATTCTTTAAATAATAATATTTTTCATAACTACTCCCTTCTTTCTTAGCAATAAGGCAAGAAAGAAGCAAGAAGAGTGTTTACCGTTCTTGAGTTGGTGACGTCACAGGCTATGAGTAGCTGACTTCGCTAATGCTTAATGTATGATAAATCCTAATTCTATTTTTTTGAGCCCATCAATTTGTTCGATGTAAGCTTAGAGTTTTCGTCGTACAAATATAAAACAAAAACATATAAGGTCTTACGTAAAACCTAGTATGGCATGTATTTTCATTTTGGATTACCAGCGACTATTATAGCTGCTGATCAATTTGAAGGATGCTATCAGGAAAAAAGCGAAAACTTGCCTTTGGCTACTAAATAAAATAAGCATTTTGATCAGTGTCATCCAAGTATTTATTTTTGCGACCAAATTTTGTGGAAAACAACAATAAAATATAATGAAAAAGTTCTAAGGAAGAGTATTTTGATGATGATACTTTATTCAGAAGACATATATTATGTATGATAGAAAATAAGACGATTCTCTATTGAAAGCTCATGAACGAGTGATCTTGTATAGAAGTGGTACCTGGTGACGTCACATCCACTTACTGGAGCCATAGTACTTAGTAATTAACAACACAAGAGCTTGCAGTTTCGCCAGCCGCACTGTATAATTAATGTTTTAAGCATGTTGTAGGCCTCGGATAAAACACTTTAAAGTTATCAGCATGATCAAAAAAATCATACTGTTTTCCCGGACACATTAAAATTTTCAATATTTTTGGTGACCTGCATATACTCCATTGATATATGTCCGGCAGTGGCACATGGCGTGTAGCTGTTACTCTCACCCAGCGCGTTCAGGAATTAAATGTCCCTGAGGCCATGTTTCAACCTCGCTAATGAAGCAGATACTGTTACCATGTGTGGTAAGCAGGGCTTAAATTGGCTGGAGGCCTATGTTTAAATGTTTCATGCTCACTAATGAAGGATTATTAATGTACAAACAGACCCGCAATTTGCCGCTATCGATCGACCTCGACTGCATTTGATCGCTGAAGCAGGGTCCAGGTGAAAGGCGGCATTCCACTGACGATGCGCTTCGTCCCTTGGTCGCCTTTTTTGCTCGTGCCTCGCCCATGAAGGGCTCGTTGCCTCTCCGTGGCATCTGAGGCGCGGGCAGCTACCGAGGTGGCCGTGACACCGATTCTCTCCTCGGTAGCCCCGCCCACTTTCGCTGCGGACCGTCCGGCCGGAGGTGCCACTGTTAGTTCACCGGAGAGAAGGGTCACGTGACGTCATCGGATGGGGTAGACAGTACTGACTCACAGAGATTGTCTGACCGACCAGACCAGACCAGATTGTCTGACCGTCTGACCACAGAGATTGTCTGACCGACCGCGGCAAACGATGGAAATGTTCTCGGTTCGATCTCGGGTCCCGGAAGTTTGCAGGCCGGTGCACCAATATGCCGTATTTACTACTTACCCATTCACGGCGTTTTGTATGACTGGGCTCTTGGTAAGATCGGGCCCAGGTGACCAGTCACCACGCCACGCCCCTTAGGAACAGGATACCATGTTGCGTGCTGTGGTCGGTGACCGTGCAGTACCATTGTAACAACAGGGTAACAATGCAGCAGCGTTACCGTGCGATCTTGTGATGGCTGATTCGGTCATGATGGCAGCACGGTGGTGGGTACCGGCGCGAGTCTTGGCCAACCGCTGCTGACGAGCCGCGGGCTACCGAAAGGAAACCGACCGTAACCGTAGCCTGCCTTTTCCCTTTCGCGCGTGTCATGGGGTCGCGCCGCGTGCGTGGATTTTTATCATTCTTTGTGTTGGCTCTGCGGGATGTCCCTCCGTGTACTTTCACGATATCGCGCAGGTGTTATTTGTCGTGCTATCGAAGTTGCTGAGGGAATGCATGGGTGACACGTTTCACCTGAATTTTTAGTAATGCGTCGGCTATCGAACGTGTTCATCCTGGTTCCCTGCGACGTGGATTAAGCTATCGTTGATCGTTCGTACACTAGAGCGATGCAACATGCGTTATAAGCCTATCGTGCTATATAGAGAGCCGCCACCAGATTGTATCGCGATTGCTGAACCTGCTTAGGTGAGCTTGCTGTATGTTGAAAATGTCACAGCTCTTTATGCTGTATGTTGAAAATGAGGTGACTGTGGTGCTGTATGCAATGGTGGCGAGTCGGCGACCTAACTGCTGTTGTGTCATTGCTGTGCAACCATCTAATTCATTGAATCTCCCTCGCGATGCTGTGTTTCAAGACTGGCGTAGTCTTCCACTCCATACAGCAATAAGATCAAAGTTCCATCCCATACGGCCCTATCCACGCTTGATTTTGAACTCTGCGCCCAAGTTGAAGAGCAGCCCCGGCTCCCGTTGGAGCGGTATTGTCCCTAACCTGTTGGGCGGTGGGTGGGAAGCGATTGGTTCGAACACGCGTCACCGTCTCTCACAGTTCCCACGCCGGCGGCGCGGCTGCGGCCGGCAGCTGGTTTGGGCTGGGAACTGGTGTGTCATGTGACCGCCAGTCTCCGCGGCCAAGTGGCACCTACTACCTACCCTGCCGCTGACAGGCCTGGCACACGCGGCCGACATGGCCAATGTATGATGTCGACATGGGTACTGAGATTCACGAAAATCGTGACACGACGTGATTATCGCTGCCGGACAGACGACACATGAGTCACGTGGCTGTTGGTGACGCTCCCCGGATGCGTAGGGGCGTGGCTGGGCGCAGGAGGGACCTTTGTGGTGCTGCCTCTGTGCTCTGGACGCCAGGGGGAGGGGAGAGAGTTTTGTTGTGCCCCGCTCCGAACCGTCACCAATAATGTCCGGTTTCCGGCCGGTCTAATCAATGGCTGCGGTGGCACGAGGGTGGACCCGCCCTTCCACTTAGGATGTCCCTTTCCCGCCCTGTCCCCGTCCGACACTCGTGACCCTCGTGACCCACACGACACGAGGGCCGACCCACCTTTCCACTGACTGCTCACCCCACCCTGTTTCTGTTCCCCACGCCGCACCAGGTATGGGATCCGGCTCATGCAAGGTCATATTATTGTGACTCTAAAACTTAGAGAATTAACTTTGCAATATTATTACCTTTATCATGTTTCGGTTCGTATTTAATACTAATTATCATGAGCCCTCGTAGTGAACTTATCGAATCCCTGTAAGCACGCGACCCTCTCATCAAACACGGTACATTGCAATGCAGTCTTCCAGCTCTTCTAACCGGCGTGTTCTCCCGTTCGGCAGACCTCAGGCTCTAACCGTGCCCTGCGTCTGAAGTCAGCTCCGGAGCCGGCCCCCACCATGCTGCTGGCGGGCCGGCCGGCCGCCGCCGCCGCCGCTCACGCGCCCTCGCTGTTCGACGAGCAGCAATACGTGGCCGGCGGCGCGCTCAAGCCCGGCGAGGACCCGTACAAACGGAACAAGTTCAACCAGAAGATCAGTGACGCCCTGGCCAGCGACCGGAACGTACCCGACACCAGAAACTCGGCGTGAGTATCAGCGTATTACAAATATATCGTCTGTTTAGCTGGACAATGGGCGCCACATAACTTTAGGAGTTGAGGCGCCCCTAAGCCAAAATTATCATCATGTTCAGCTGGACAGCTGCTCGGCCGGGTAGCAGCTGCCCAGCTGGGTAGCAGCTGCCCAGCTATTGGTGAGGGTGCCAATATTAAGCGCCGGGTGAGCAGACTCACCGTCCTGTGGACACGGCAACAGCTCGGCGCCACAGACCACGTGCCACGGTCTGTCAGTCATGCCGGGCGTCGACTCGGATGTGTGGTGGCAGCTGGCCGGCCGGCGGCTAGTGGCGACCAGTCAACCGGGGAGCAGGTGTACCCCACTCCGTCAGCGTACGGCAGTCCGAGTCACCGCTGTAACCGGACAGGGGAGCAGGTGTACCCCACTCCATCAGCGTACGGCAGTCACCGGCTCACCGCTGGCACCGGACAGGGTAGCTGCTGTCCTCCCCCGCTCAGTGTACCGAAAGAGGACAGGTGTACCCCGCACTCAGTCAGTGTACCGGGAGAGCAGGTGTACCCGCACTCAGTCAGTGTACCGGGAGAGGACAGGTGTACCCCGCACTCAGTCAGTGTACCGGGAGAGCAGGTGTACCCGCGCTCAGTGTACCGGGAGAGCAGGTGTACCCCGCACTCAGTGTACCGGGAGAGGACAGGTGTACCCCGCAATCAGTCAGTGTACCGGGAGAGGACAGGTGTACCCCGCACTCAGTCAGTGTACCGGGAGAGGACAGGTGTACCCCGCACTCAGTCAGTGTACTGGGTAGAGGACAGGTGTACCCCGCACTCAGTCAGTGTACCGGGAGAGGACAGGTGTACCCCGCACTCAGTCAGTGTACCGGGAGAGGACAGGTGTACCCCGCACTCACTCAGTTTACCGGGAGAGCAGGTGTACCCCGCACTCAGTCAGTGTACCGGGAGAGCAGGTGTACCCCGCACTCAGTCAGTGTACCGGTAGAGGACAGGTGTACCCCGCACTCAGTCAGTGTATCGGGAGAGGACAGGTGTACCCGGCACTCAGTCAGTGTACCGGGTAGACGCAGTGTTCAGTGTACCGGGGAGTGTGGACAGTGGTGACAGGACAGGACAGAGGTGACATGACAGGACAGGACAGACACTGCCAGCTCGTGTACCGCGACAACACGCGGGACCCGCGGCCGGGCAGCAGTGGGAGTCGGACAGCCCGACCTACCCCCATCACCATCCCGGGCGAAACACTGCCGCATCAGGGCCGTCGCGAGGCTCGCTGTGGCCAGTTATCTAAATTAATATGTCTCCTTCCCGTACTGAATGTGGCTGTTCTGCCACTCTGGCCAGGTCTGATCCCAAATATACGCCCACTCCCTTGCAGTGCGATGACTGCTGATGAGCCTGGCTGCAGCAACAGCGAGGCTGAACGCTGCCTTTGTTGGTGCCAGTGCCGGCGTTAACACCGAGTTAGTTGCAGACTGATCTAGCGAGGGGCCGCGCTGGCCGTGAAGGTCCATTCTGGCGACTGGCACGACGGCACGTTGATGCAGTCATGAGTCATGACGACCATGTTCGGCTTGTGACCGCACGACACGGCTGCTCAGGGGGTATTGTCTTTCAGCTGTCACGATCCTTGTCCCGCGACCCATACAGCACCATATCTCGCAACCCCGCGGCCATGCGCTGAGGCGGAGAGATGTAGTCAACTGGAGTTAAAAGATAACGTAGCTGGCTGGTGGCTTGTTCATTTCGTGGGGCGTCTCATATCACGTTATGCCTGTCAGCGAGAATGAGAGGCTTCTGGCAGCAGTTTTGCTGTATGACATGGTTCACCCGCAGGGAGTCATATAATCTGTGGAGACGGGCTTAGGCGCCATATGACCTTGGCAGTTGCGGAGTGCGTGGGTTAACATCATCATCATATCCGGTAGCGGTCACAAGTGTGTCCTGCTGACCGCTAGAGGAACGTGACAAATGCATACTGCATTATGCACGCGTGGTGCTCTGGAGACTGAAACTAGTTCCGTCCCGGTTCTGCAGACGGTGTATAGGTCGCCTGTGTGCCATTAACTATTGAGGAGCCGGTAGCTGAGTGACAACGTCCGATATGCAACATGCATGCAGCTGTGCGGTGTGGAGGCATTGCATTTTGCGCGATATGCATGCCGGGATCTCCTCTTTGCGAAGCATCCCGAAAAATCATCCAACCAAGCACTCGGACCAAATTTCGAGAAATCATGTCTGAGAAAAGCTGGGAAGAAAAGTTTGTCTTGCTCCCAGCACTCCTCTCTTCACTTTCATTAGCTACACTCAGCATTTGCGATCTGCACTTTACCAGAGCTATACTAGCCTGGATTTCTAAATTATGGCCCCAGTCCTCCGCGGCCGCCCCAATTCACCATCTGCTGCGTCAGATCCGGGGCGCCCAAATATGGCTGTCCATGTGTGACGTATGTATTTAGCTTTCTTTCAGTCAGTAACGGGGCTCCCGTGTGGATAACCCGGGTTCCCTCTGCGCTCCTGTAATGACTGGAAGTTGGAACAGATTCGGTGGACTGTGCCCGATCGCCGCTTTCCATTCCGTTATGTTGTCTCTAATATGCGCGTCCGAGGCAATTTGAACAAAGCAGAGCTGTGGTCACGGTTGGCAGATGGTCGGCTGAAAGTTTGTGGCTGTCACGAATCTCTGACGGAGGGCACACTGTGTTTGTTTACGTGGAAAGCTGATACCGGCTGGATAGGTACTTACAGTTTGAGAGAAATCTGAATTGACATGAAGGATCATGATCATTGATCATGTGTACTACGTTCACGCTACTATGTGTGGCTTGGGAACTCTGAACATTGAACAGTGCTCTTTATTTAACCACTCTCATGTAACCTATAGACAAGCAGTCTACTGCCTAGGAACCTCGGACTACAGATATTGATTTTCGAACTGCATTCCTCTGCTCGCGGATATTGTATTTGGCAGTTGTCGCTTGGCAGCGTTCTTGAGCCATTCGCCTTATTCGTCACCATTGCACTGGCCACGGCTCCTCTCTCAAGCTGCGAACCCTCACCCTGGCCATATCGCTGCGTGACTTCGTTCCTCGAGTGTGACTACCGAACCACCATATCCCGTCGATGCCAAATGGCACTGAGATCGCTCGCCACCGCTCATCCTCCGCATTTCGCTGCCGGATCGATTCGATTCCGTCTCTAGAAAGCTGGCGTGGCGACAGGACGTGAGGATCCTCCGCCGTGGCTCTGTGGCGATCTATTCCGCGGCTGTCGCCACCAGCGCCGGACGCGCACAGCAGCTGCTATTCGGCCAACGATGGTTTATGGTAACTGTCGCACGCACGACGCGATGGCGCTACTTTCTCCCGAGGACCCCGGAGAGTTTTCAGTTAGTATGGGCGAGGGTGCCAGTATCGTGAACGAAATCTGCATGGCAAAGTTTAATCCGATATTCTTTCATTTGAATTTTCCTTAGTATTGTTCAGTGGATTTAAAAAGGTTTCCCCATTCTCGACCATTTCAATGCTCAAGTGGACAGTCTGCCAGCCTAAATCGCCCATGGTAAAAGCGCTGGCGTAATATACCGCCCGTTTGCATAACTGAGGTGATACCTGGCTGGCATGTTCCCTAACATTAGCGACCTCATTATCGCTTTCGTATATCAGCATTTCATACATGAATGTAATGCAAGGTAATGGACCTCCCTCCCGAAACGCGGCTATCTTTCTGGAATATTCGTCCATAACTTCGACCCACTGTTGGAGCCCTTCTGCTCCAAGTTCACGGGCCATCAGCGCAGCTGCGATGTAGCAGCGCCATTCCGCTATCATGCCTCTACATCACGCCCCCGCCCAGTCGGAGCCGCTGGCCCGGTGGCCCCCGCTGGCCGCTGACCGCTGGCCCCCGCTGGCCCCCGCTGGCCCCCGCTGGCCCCCGCTGGCCCGCTGGCCGCTGGCCCGCTGGCCGCTGGCCCGGTGGCCCCCGCTGGCCCGCTGGCCCCCGCTGGCCCGCTGGCCGCTGGCCCGCTGGCCCGCTGGCCCGCTGGCCCGCTGGCCCGCTGGCCCGCTGGCCTGCTGGCCCCCGCTAGCCGCTGGCCCGGTGGCTCGATACCGATTCATTACAGACCGTCCGGGATCGGTCGGACGGGTTTTTCGCTGGGGAGGGCGAGGCGGCCTTGAGATCGGCCGGCCGGCCGCGGCGACGGCTGTCCCCGCTGACCCAGTCCGGCGCCGTAACTGGTCCACTGACGTCATCAATCTCAAGCCAATCACGCTGCCGTCCCATGTCACACTGGTCTGGTTTGGCTGTCTCATGTCACCGGTCTGGTTTGCCGCATTGTCTTCGCTGGAGAGCCGTGTGGCTGTCCCATCCACGGTCACTGTCACCACCAAAGTCAAAACGAAGTCACCAAAAAGTCACCGAAGTCAAAGGAAGCTCTTCCATGGCGGGTGATTGACTTATACCGACTCATATCATGCCGTCGGACCGTAATATCGTCACGGTAGATGATATAGTCGGTACGGCTGTCGCCAGGAGCCGTTTCCAGCCCGTTATGACAATCAGAGCCACCTGGAGCCGTTCCTTATAATACCCGTTACCGTTGCGGTCCGCTATAACTTACAGAGCTCGACTATTAGCTCCTGCCGCCGCCGACGTAGACTTCGAGCCACTGCCTGTCTTTAATGGAAACATCGCTGGTGTGGAACTAACCACAGGGACGTCCCCGGCTCCTGGAAGGCAGGGTCTGATATTATACATGCTCCAATGCTTCACGGGCCATTCGTATGGATGTCATATCTAGGTAATTGCAACAGCCGCGGCGTTCTAAAGGCCTACACCATTAGCAGGAACACTTTGTTATTTTCATTTTTTCATTCCAAACATTCTTTCTTTTTAAATTATTATTTGTATTAATTCTTACTTTCTTAAATGAATTATTCTTACAGCATTCGCCTTGCTATCTCCCCCCCCCCATTCTTCACATGAACACCTCGCTCCCATTTAGCCTGTGCATGCCGCGCGGCTCTGCCAGTACATGCCGTCCTGATTCTCATCTGTTTGCCCATCACCCACCGCGGAGGTGACAGACGTCATCGTCGTGGGAGGCAGACATCTGCCGCCGTGTCCTGTCCGCCTGCTCTGGCACACGACAGTCGGACGGCCGTTGAGCACTGGCGGCTATCGACCTCGCACGTCCGGCCGTCCGCCGCGGGGCCGGGGTGGTGGGATGGTGGGATGATGAGGGGCAGATGACGGTGGTGGGATGGTGGGATGATGAGGGGTAGATGACGGTGCCACCGTTGGTCCGAGCCACATCTACTGTGGTCAGATGTTCTCTGACCGGTGCTGGTGGCCGCCTTGGGTGCGTGGCCCATGCCGCCTGATGTGTGTCATGGTTATGTGTGGCTGTCTGGAGGTGCGTGTGGCTGTCTGACTGCGCGTGCGCGGGGCTGTGTGTGCTATGTCCGTCACGCTTGTCTGCTCGTCTGGGAGGGATGAGCCCGCCGCCTCGCACGTTTTTGTCTCTCTGCCGTGGGCGGTGGGTGTGGGGACGGTCGGGCGGGTCTCTGAGTGATATTGTACGGCTGGAGAAGGCGGCAGGTTCCTCGGCTTGATCACAGTCTCCGTGCCTTCGGTGCCCGTGGCGCCCGCAGCCGGGGAGCGTGGCGCTCCGTTAGTTTCGGAAGCAACACTGAACCGCCGCCGGTTACGCTGGCTGGTGGGCCCTACCGTAACCTGGCCTGGCCTGCCTGACTCCGTCCGCGTCACCCGAGCTGGCTTTAGGCGCTCTGCGGTGGTCGTTATTATACGCCATCCGTGACCCGGTGCGCAGTGCTGCACTGACGTAGCGGGCTACGGATGCTGCTGTTAAATTAGTTTTGTTTCATGGGTTTGGATATAACGGCCCGGGGCATGCTTGTCTTGCAAACTGAACCGCGATGGATGACATTGGCTTCTGCATGTTTAAGTGCCGCTGTTAGTAGGGTGGCAGGTATATGACCACATATGAGCATGTGCAAGTGGTGCTTACGTCTTTGCGAGCCTCTTGCCGAAAATATTGCTTTTGGAGTTGCGGTACAATGTTGATTTGGGAATTTCGGATAAATATTATTTCGAATCTGAGACGGAATATTGCATATTGCTGCATATTTGGTTTGTTGACGTCAAGTGGGCGTGCTGATATAATCGCTTACGCTCTTTTCCTGCTGAGGCGCAAAAAGAGATCGTGTGTCGCCCCTACGCCAAGCTTAGGCTCCCTAAGACACAGCTGATTCCGTTTGAGCCTATTTAGCTCTTATCGGTCACGTGATCGGCCAGTGAAAGTCACGCTGTCGATGGCCTCGTCTAAATTCGGCGTCGGACATGTTTACCGACCATTCGTGTGTGTCCAGCGACCACCACATCCTCTCGTTACCGCTCCCATGGCGCCTCCGGACCGCTGAAAAGTGAACGCGCATTGCGTCGCGCATATCAACATGAAAAGCCGTGTGAATCGGGAGCAGTCGGCCGTTACACAACAGCCTGGCTCGGTGCCAACTCCTCAGCTGGTCTTATCAGCCTAAGCCAGCCGCAGCCGGGTGGATTCCGGCACCGCGGATAGCACTGGTGTGTGCACAGCCTTGCCTCGTCTGGGTAAACAGCCGCGCCTGGGCTCTGGTGCACCCTGGCCCTGCTCGCTGTGCACGCCGGGCCCGTGCACGATCATATCACAGCAGGAAAAAGAGACGGTCCTGCGGCAGAAGAACGGAGACGTTCGCGGCGCGTAAACAGGAAAATTGCCCGCCCTCCCGTTAGCCGGCCCTGCGACCGGCGCGGTGTGTTTCGGGGCGGCGCGGTGCGGCTCAGATCAATGCGGCCCGGCCCGGCTTGGCACGGTGCGGCCTGGAGTGGCCCGGCATGCCGAGGTGTGCTGGGGGGGGGGGGGAGGGGGGGGGGGGGTCTGGCTGGCCGGCAGAGGGTCCCCGCCGCCGCCGCTGCTGCTGCCATGCCGCGGGCGGGGCCGCTCCCAGCTGGCGAAAGTGGAGCACCACTCAAGGTGGACGGGTCGGGTCCTCCTCCCCGGACTGGACAGTGGGCTCCCTGTCGGGGAGGGGAGGTACGGCACACCACCGCGCGGTCACGGCGGTACAGTCCCTGCGGTGACCGGTCCGCGTGGCAGGTGGGTAGCTATGATACAACCAGCTGCTCTGAACTGTCCAGCTCGACTCAACCACAGTCAGCCCCACATGCCATCAGCTGATTACATGTCCAGCCTCGCTCTGCTCCATCCCGCCCCGCCCGCCGCTCCCTGCCCCGGGCCGGGCCGGAGAGTGATCCGCCCTGCTGCCCGATCAGCCGCAGGCCGCTTCCTGCCCGCCGGCGCTCGGCTGACCTGGCGATGACCGGGGCCCCAGAGAGTGATCCGCCCGCCCAGCTGCCCGATCAGCCGCAGGCCGCTTCCTGCCCGCCGGCGCTCGGCTGACCTAGCGATGACCGGGGCCCCAGAGAGTGATCCGCCCGCCCTGCTGCCCGATCAGCCGCAGGCCGCTTCCTGCCCGCCGGCGCTCGGCTGACTTAGCGATGACCGGGGCCCCAGAGAGTGATCCGCCCGCCCTACTGCCCGATCAGCCGTAGGCCGCTTCCTGCCCGCCGGCGCTCGGCTGACTTAGCGATGACCGGGGCCCCAGAGAGTGATCCGCCCGCCCTGCTGCCCGATCAGCCGCAGGCCGCTTCCTGCCCGCCGGCGCTCGGCTGACCTAGCGATGACCGGGCAGGAGTGATGGTCACCCGGCCAGTCGGGAGGCACCGGGAGAGACTGGCACGTCCTTGTCGCCGCTGGCAGCACTGTCAAGGACGCCGCTCAGCTGGTGCAACGTCGTGAGACGGCAGCGCGCTCTCCCGCCGCCCGACGGCCGTGGGTGAGGAGCAGACGTGATCCGGTGCACCGTGGGAGGGGAGGGATGGAGAGTGAGGTTGTCTGGTCTGGCTCGCCCACGCGGTTCGGATGGAGCAGAGAGGAGTGATAGGATGGTCTGGCTTGCCCACGCGGCTGGGGACGAGTCAGTGACACAGGGGCGTGACACGGGTTGACAGTGGACGCTGGATGTTGCATGGTGGGACTGACCGGCGGCGTGACTTTGGCGACACAATGGAGAGACGATCATGGATGCTGCTTAGAGATGATCATGCATTTGCCTTGGATATGCCCATGAAAGTATCTTGGATATGATGACGAATATTTCTGAGAGATGAACACGGATGTTGCTAGTGCAGCATTGGACGGATTAGGCTGATTTTGAAGCCGGGAGCTGTTTGACACCACTTTCTGCTAGCTGTGTCACTGAGTCATTAACAGTTCGACTGTTATCCAATGGCGATGCCGATCCCTCCCTGACTTTGTACCCGCCGTCGACCTCTGATGTCGTGGGTCGGCGTGGCCGCGGCGTCGGCCGGTGAAAGGACGCCTCGCGCCAGACGGACCCCGCCGCCCTCTGCCGTCCTTTGCCTCCGGAGCCGCCGCGCCGGAGTCGAGGTGGCGTCAGTGAAAGGATGACCTCCGGGCCTGGTAACTCGCACAGTTCAAAGTGTGGCGGTTTGGTCAGGTATAACATTACAAACGTCCGATAAGTTACATCCGACGTAGTCTTGCTGAATCGAACCCGCACCGGCTCGATTGATAAAAATTCGCTATCGGTGCAATCTCCTTCTTTTGGGATGATACGCTGCCGACGGATTAGAATTGATGACGTCATCGGACGTCAGTCTGCCGTGACCTTGAGACGGGGTGTGGCCCAGTTTCTGCCGGTCCGTCTGGGAGGCGGGGTCTCGGAGTGCAGGGGGAGGGGAGGGGCTAAGCCTCCCCCACTGACCCATCCGTGCTGACAGCGCAATACAAACGGGATCTCTGGGACCCGGTGGACGTAATGGAGTTACTTTCGCCTTCGGTCCCGATCTGCCGGAGGATGATGGTGCGATTGTTGCGTCAGCGTGTAGCATTGTGTCGATGGGCGTGGTTGAAGGAAGGGTAGCGACAGTGATGGAAAGGATTCCCGGATGGTTCAGTGGATAGATAGCATACCAGAACTACAGGAGAAGTTCGGTTGGTGCTGAAGTTACAATGTAGTACATATGTGAAACTAATGTATGCAATCATACTCCCTATTGTTTAATTTTTATCGTGAATCTTTGGTCATCTTCTGTCATTTTGTAGATATCTGAAAGCTATTGGTTTATCATCAAATGCTTTAACATTTAGCTCATTGCTATTGTCTGAACTTTTGACCGCTTCTTGTACACGTTTATTCTCGAACTGGTTTCATTTAATGCGTAACTAATAACTGTTGACAGCTTTTCCCATTATTAACTGTTAAAAGCATTCTATAACTTTATTATATTTCTGAACTCGTTTTGTATTATTTTGACTGTTCTCAATTTAGCTCAACATTTCAATATATTAAGTTATGCTCCTCCGATTTGCCAGATACTTATATCCAAGTTCATGTGAGACGAACCTGCTAAGCTGGGGGGACCATGTATCATGTAGGGACTGCAGCTGTCCCGGTGTAACCCCGTCTGACCCTGGATAACCCTATTTGACCCCTCTGACCTTGTGCGACCCCGGCAGGTGCCAGGGGCGGCCGTTTCGTAAGGACCTGCCTGCCACCAGTGTCATCATCACCTTCCACAACGAGGCGCGCTCCACGCTGCTCCGCACCGTCGTCAGGTGGGTCACCATGCAAGGTCAAAGGTCAACAAACAAGGTCATAGGTCGACAAAGGTCAGAGGAACGGCGTCAGGAGTTGGGAGTTCCGACCTTAGCACGGCACGGCTCCGGTAAATATTCATCAGGACAGAATACCATAGCGATGTTTGGAAGAGTTTGGAAGAGTGGGAGAGCCAGGGATGCTTGCAGATATGTGTCGTGTGGGTCCATCAGGGACCTTCGTCAATGGCAAGGGCGAGTCTGTATTGAAGTCGGATGGAGATGCTGTCAGAATCATCCGCAGATGAGACTCTGTGGACGGTGTAGCGAACAGCTAGCTTACTCCCTACCCTATAAACACTGTGGCTACGTCAGCAGCCCCTGAGCTGCTCGGCGACGGTAGTCTATCCATCAAGCGATGCTGAGAGTCCCGTGTGCGCGGGTGCTTGTGTGTCTGTGCATGTGTGTGAATGACTCGACCTGGGCGGAGCCGGAGCGGTGTGCCCTCCACGGCGGGCGGTGTGCCCTGGGGCGGAATAATGATCAGCGGGCGGCATAATCGCCAGCTTGACTCAGAAGGGGTCGGCGCTCAGGAGTGGCGGGCACGAGGCTGGGCCGGAGGGACTTTGGAGCGCTGTATCTTCCAGCCGGGCGTAGTGAGAGTGACCACCAGGCTCTACTCCGAAGAGGTGGGCACGTCGAGTGGAGAAAGTGCCGTCTCAGTATCGTTAGTATGCAGATGAGATGCGGCACAGCAGGACAGATGCGTGGGGCAGACAGCTGACGCGCCCAGCTCTGCCGTGTGCCACCGGGATGTTCGACCATATAGATCATATATACAGATCTCTATGTGACCATAGAGATGTATATATGATCTATATGTGTTGGACGAGCAGCTGGTCGACTGCGCCAGTGCTGCGACAGGGCGTAACACACACACACACACACACACACACACACACACACACACAGCTCTGGTGAATACCACTGTGATGCTAGGCCGGATCGTCGCCTGCACCACTGGTGGCCAGCGGAAAAGAGTGGGGAATATCGCACCAGTGTTCATGGAAAGGCCGCTGAGCCGTCATTCTGCATTCCGCACGCTGGGCTTTGAAATTCCCCGGCTAAAATGGATTCCGATTGAGCTGCAGTGGTGACTAAATCCAGCCACTCGGGTGGTCAAAGGGCAGCCATGTCAAATGGCGATGGATGCACTCCTGGAATGGGTCTCCCTATTCTTGACGCAGAGCGGAGGTCTGCCGGTCCATTCCCTTCCGGCTCATTGGATAAATATATGTGGAGCTCCACTCCGGTTTCCCTGCTCTTATGGCCAGTCCTCGTATGTGTCGAGGGAAAAGGGAAACGATAAATTAAAACCCGCGATCACTTGCACCAATTTTGGGCAAGGTGCGTTCGTTATGCCTGGTAGTATTTTCCCAATACAAGGTATGGCGATTGTGACTCAGACTTAAACGCCGATCCCTGTTGATGAGCTAATTTCCGTGTCACAGGACGGTTCCGGGGCGGGTAGGGCTCATAACGGACCAATAAACAGGATAGTACAGTTGCCAACAGAAGGAAAGGCACAGTTATCAACAGGCAGACCAGACCGGTCGTTTTCCTGTTATGTGCGCCTCGAAGAGCGGTCGGGGTCCCGTCTTTCGAACGGTCACCGGCATTTTCCCGCCTGTTGTGTTCCTGTTGTGAATCACTGCTGAACATTTTTTTGCCACATTTTCCCGATTATCATCTGATCTACAGGGAAATTCAGGGAACCAAATGTCATCCCTCGCTTCCATTTATCCGGTTTCAGCATTCTGTTGCACCGGACACTGCTTTAATTTGTCGGGACATTTTATGTGTTCACCTTTTAAAAGATAGAGCTGTTTAAAAACAACATTGGCGGGTAAATTGGTGTCGGACACTTGGGAATCCAACCAATTTCCCCGACTAACTAATCCAATTAGTAGTATTGATGAAGTAGCCTGGCAACAGTTCACTGCACAAAGGTGCGTCCAATTATTTTCACCGAGCCATCTAATATTTATATTTGTATGCACTTATTTTTATGAATGTTAAGTAATATGTATTTGTGAATGTTAAGTATTGCATGTATATTGTCTATCTAATTGCATATCGAACATCTACGACACAAACGGCGTAACAAATGTTGATGTGGTGGCCAGTGGCCACTAACCTCAGCCGTGTCTTAGCAGTGTGATGTAGTGGTCACTAACCTGAGCCGTGTCTTTGCAGTATCCTGAACCGCAGTCCGGAGCACCTGATCAAGGAGATCATCTTGGTGGATGACTTCAGCGATTATCGTGAGTACTCACTACCGTCTCAGCGGACGACACGCACGGAACCCTGCGAACATGCAAACAACGCAGTTACACAGTGCGCGCAACGCCAGTGACGTAGAGCAACGTCTGCGGTCTTACCGCGCGCATTATTTTGCTCCTCGAGTTGGGAAATGACTGTCCAATGAAATCCACACGGCGATTGTCTGATCGCAAACCGCATGGTGCAGTCCCTCGGGTTATATATATTCCTAACTGACCCAATTAAATCCACACAGCAATTGTCTCTTCGGTCGTTTCATGCTGTTCCTCGACCCGAAAATAGCTTTAATCCACGCGTTGATTGTCCTTTCGCAAGTTGCATGGCGCTCCTCGGGCTATTAATAACCGAACCGTCTAATTTAACCCCCCGCGGTGACTTTGTGACGTCACAATGCCGGCTGCAGCAGTCGATGTGACATTTAGTGAGCGCGGTGCGCGCTGTCGGTGCACAACAGGTGAGTGGTGTCGTCACCGTGACGCACGTGGATCACTGGGGACAGAGCGGTAACCAACTATCGACCTGGAGCGGTCCGCCCGCGGCCGTGGCTAATGGCTATTCGCGTCGCATTGGCCGCGACGCGTGTCAGTGAGACTGGAGACGGCCGGGCACGGACGGATTAATGCGGGTACTGCGGCGCATGGTGGTGTAGGGGAGGGGAGGGGGCATGTTAAACGGCGGCACAAGGGACGTGTGTGAGTGGGAGCCATTGATAAACCGGCCTGGACCCTGGTTCTGACAGGTCCACTTGTGCGGTGGAGTGACTAACGGACGGTCAGCAGGTCAGCGTGACTGATGATTAACAGCAGGTCAGCAGGACCACAGGACATGCGACGCTGTCGTAACAGCAG
This sequence comes from Semibalanus balanoides, assembly GCA_014673585.1. Taxonomy (NCBI): domain Eukaryota; kingdom Metazoa; phylum Arthropoda; class Thecostraca; order Balanomorpha; family Balanidae; genus Semibalanus; species Semibalanus balanoides. The sequence continues at coordinate 163,635 of VOPJ01006361.1, forward strand.
GTCAGCAGGACCACAGGACATGCGACGCTGTCGCTGCTGTGGAGGCGTTCTATGTGACAAAGGTTTGGCGAGCGGCGGTGGGGCTAGCCGCAGGCTGTTAAGTTGTTTTTGAAGGAGGGAAAAATTGCATACATCATGCATTGTTTTAGCAAGACAGAGGGGCTTATTCTCTCTTTTGTTGTCTGTGGGGCTTAAAACCCCCATTGCAGAATGTATGAAGATTTGTTCAGAATTAAGCCTCGGGCTATTTAATCTATGTAGCATTGTTGATAAGCTAAAAAATGGAATCAGACGTGTAGGTATTTGACCGTTTGCAAAAAACTTCAACTATTCCTTTGTTCGAGATGGTTCCAAATGCATCAAACTTTCATCTTGAATCGAAAACTGAGATGATCTTTTGTGAAGCTTCCACTTGATTCATATCCCCATGTCTCATGTCTCATTTCCTCTGCTATGAACCAATCTATCATGCCCGTGCCATCTGGTGCAGTGTGGGTTGGACTGGGGACGTGCTCACTAGGCTCAACACAGTCTGCTGTGAGCTTAGTGAGATGCTGCGACAAAAATGCAGCTCCGACACCCGCCGGACAGCGGATGACCCAGTCTGCGAACTATACGTCCTCTGCAACCGTAAATCCGCTTATATCCGACGGCAATGTCACCGCGAAGATCACCTCGAGCTGCTAGTAAGGCGTAGTAAGCACTCGTTTCGGTATTAAGACGGTCCTCAACTGTGTCAATGCAGCCAGAAAGCAGGATCACTGCTAACATTGGTCACGTCTTTGTCGCTGCCGTTGTACCGTTAAAAGTCGGAAAAATTGGATACATCCGTTTCTGTCTAACGGCTAAGGAGCTGTTTACCATTTATATTGAGGGCATTTTTCGGCAGTCGGCCATAACGCCGCGCTGCCTCGTTGCCAGCCGTTAGCGCTTCATTAAGTCTGGCGTTTCTGTGCGGGGGTCCAGCGCGGAGCTCTGCAGGATTGACTGCCGGCAGGCGGAGTTGGGGCGCTGTGAGCCCGCTTTGTGCGCCCGGTCGGCTCTCTCGGGAGCACTCCATCGCCGCCAGTGGCAGCTGCCGGCGTGCCGAGCTATTAGGCCGACGTTAACGTAGTTTTGCAGCCATTGCAGCTGAAGTGAATTGTGTACTGCGTTCGCCACGCGTTCTGGTTCGCCGGACGGAGGGCAGTGGAGTATGGGGATGACCTCCGGCATCTGTCGGCTGTGTGACTGGAAGAAGGAAGGAGCAGGGCTCGGAGACTGGGACCGGGTGACAAAACATGGATTCGGCTAGTTGAGATGGTGGTCGTAGGAAAGCTTTCATGTTGGATGTCATGTAAAAGAGTCGTGTGTCTCTAGGTGACTTATCTAGACACTGCCGTCACGATGTGAAGATGTTGTCTCATGAGTCGTCAACGAAGACAGGATCGTGAAGTCGCTATGGTTGTGAATGCCCATGCTTCTCATTACCAGCTGGGGTGACAGAATCAGAATCTTCAGAATCTTCTGACCACGACTCTGTGTCCCTTTCAGCCGAGGATGGACTTCTGCTGGAGAAGATCGACAAGGTCAAGGTTCTGCGCAACGACCAGCGTGAAGGTAAGACTGCTGCGAATACAGGGCTATCACATTGCATAACCTGCCGGTGATGTTTCAAACACTAATGTTTGGGAAATTGCTAATCACAAGGCCACGCGTCCATTCCCGATAGCCATAGAGTTGCGGTAGAACTGGAGTGCGGTTAACATGTATCAGTCACGACTCGGCCGATTGCGGTATATCGGTTTGATGGCAAGATAGCCTCCGTTTCATCACACGGAGAGCGCCGTAAACCACCCAGTGCCCGCTGTGATGTAATCACTCCTATTAGATAGCCCACCGGCGTGACTATGTGGTGCAACTCAATTGAGGTAACGTGCGATGAACACAAATGTACCGATTTCACGCGTCCGGTCTTTGTTAGATAAAGTATTTATATCGCTTGTGTTTTAGTGAAGGGTGTGCCCTAGTCCTGGCGGCGATTGTTTGACCACCGCGCCGATGACAAGTGATGACAAGTGACACTTGCCAAGTGTCGATGACAAGTGACACTTGGCCGGTGCGCCGGCCAAGTGATGAAGCTTGACAGTAGCCATAGGTCTTACGAAGCCGTCCCATCACCATTTGCTAGTCGGCGAAGTTCGATATGCCTGTCGTGACTGAGAGTTGTAGTTCTCAGAGACGTGCATGTATTCGGTAAATATGTCAAAGGTAATGATGTTCACATCACGTCATCATATATTATGCAAGTGAACACGTTGAACATCGTGTCGAACATCGTCTCTTACTAGCGTGATGTGGGCCGGAGTTTGGCAACAAAAGCTGCACCGGAATGGGTGTGCCGGCGTGTCCTTTGGTTTTGCCAGTAGAGCTTCGTGGGACTGTACCCAGAGTTGCAGCAAGCCTCCCTCAACTAACGCTGTTGATTCCGTCCAGCCGTCCATGTGATCGGATCGTGCAGATTCATGAAAAGCCATGAAGAGTCATGTGTTTGTAAAGCCGTGTAGAGCCCTGTATAACCGTGTAGGTCCGGTGTGTAGAGACCTGTAGAGTCGTTTTAGAGCTGTGTAGAGCCGTTCAGAGCCGTGTAGAGCTGCATAGAGCCGTGTAGAGCTGCATAGAGCCGTGTAGAGCTATGTAGAGCCGTGTCGCTCTCTCCGGAATGCAGGGTGGCGGCGGCCTCGCCCTGATGCCGCCGCCACCCCGCCCCGGCTTTGTTTCGCCCCGGCTGGCAACTTTTCGTCGTCACTGCCAGGACCAGCAGCAGCTGGCGGCTGACGGCGGCAGCCTGAACTCGCTATTTGCGGTGCCCTGATGTAAACGCTGCTCGCCGGAGCGCCGGGCGCTGCCGCTGCCGGCGCGGCCAGGGGCAGGCTGCGACGTCTGGTGAGATGGCGGTGTGAACGCTCCACACTGTTCGGTGCCGAGCTGCGACGCCGCTGCCCGCTGCTAGCTGGGGAGGTGCTGAGAGCACTGGAGCAGTACATTGGCTGTCAGTGGCCTACGGATAGATGGAGAGGCTGACGCTGCTTCGTAGCCATTATTGCGAGTATGGCGTGCGATGCTAGTATGTCTTGATGTCTGTTGTCTTGTCTTGTCTTGTCTTGTCTTGTCTTGTATTGTCTTGTCTTATATTGTCTTGTCTTGTCTTGTCTTGTCTTGTCTTGTCTAGTCTTGTATTGTCTTGTCTTGTATTGTCTTGTCTTGTCTTGTCTTGTCTTGTCTTGTCTTGTCTTGTCTTGTCTAGTCTTGTCTTGTCTTGTCTGCCGTGTGGACTGTGTATAGTCGTGGTGCATTCTGCTTGGAGGCTTTGCAATGCATTCGCAGTGGTGTCAGCCGTCAGCGGAGACCTTTGCCCTTTCACGTCAGGCCGGCCAGGCGCTCGGCGACGACTTGGTATGGACCGTCCGGGCGCCCACCAGTAACATGGTTATGTCGAAAGGTCGTCCGAACGGCCACCTATCAGCCGCTGCCTTGTCCAATCAGGCCGAAGGCATCGATCAGGCCGAGAAAGGCCGTGTCCATTGTGGTTGTACATTGCAACCGGCAGTGTCTTCACTTCGAGCTGAAACTAGACTGGGTTACTTGCTGCCTCAGAGGTTAAATGAGTCTCACAGTACGCATACCAGTCTGAAGCAGTACCCGTGCATTTGGCCAGAGGACAGGGGCCCGAAACGTCGTGTCAGACGACATCATAGGTCAATTGCAGTGTGGTGGTGTGGCCAACCGTGTTTGTTGTTGGCAAACAGCGTGAATTCACTGGAGTTGTTCTATGTTTACTGGGAAACTTTTCATCCTCCTCTGTGCTTTATCTATGTCACGATGTTTTCGGTTACATTGCTTTTCTCGTTGTGCCATTTTTATGTCACTATCCGTGCTTTATGCTGCTGTTCGGTCTCGTCAAAACACATACCGAGTCGTCTCCGAAGCCAAAGCGACGCCTTTTCTGGCACATCTGCAGCCTGCTCTGGCACGTTTGAGGCCTGCTCTGACCTACATTTGCAGCCTGACATCTGCCACCATGTTACGACGTTATGTCCTACCTGGTGCCACCCCGTCAACACAGCCAGCCTGCCAGATCAGCCCGTCAGTACAGCCTGCCTGCCGTCCGTCGCCGATCAGCCCCACCGAGGCAGAACGACAGGCGCACGGTCGATGGCGAAAGACGGCGCCGCCGCGCGGTGTCGACTATGCGTGGCCGGCGACACGGGGGCCTCTTCAGGGCGCTGCGTGCTGTAACGATCGAGGACGATTAGGCCGATCCACTGACCCGCGACCTTTCGACTCCCGTCCCTCCTCGTCCTCCACCATCGCCCCACCTAGCCCCCCCCCCCCACCCGCCATCGCCCTCCACCTACCCGGCCGGCCCGGCCCGACCTGACCCGGCCCGACCCGATCCGTCGCGAGCTGCCTCGACCTGGCCCGGCTCTGATCTGTGCCACGTGTAGTGGCCGATTCGGTCTCGTCCAGCCAGACCAGCGGGTTCGGATCGACCAGCTAGGAGCAGCGGTGCAGGGCAGCGCGGTCCTCCGGCTCTGCCACCGTCCGGATTTACGTCTGGTGGGCGGGCGGACCGCTTTCGGCGGCTGCCGGCAGTAACTTTAACCGATGCCAGGCTGCGCTATGAATATATGATGACGCGTTAACTTGGCCGTCGGCTGCTGGAAGCGAGTAACGGATATGAGGCACCGGGAAAACGATGGAGACGCTATGTCCGTGTCACCGCGGACGTCATGTCGGGGTAATGTCTGACGTCACATCAGTGTGATACAAGCCGAATGTCGACGCTGAGCTCCAGTTTGTCACTGTTGCCGGGGGGCTGAATGGAATGATTCTATTTTCGTGTCTTTGCAGAGCGTCACCGTCAACACATACTTGTTCTATGTTCTATGCAAGACGATTGCTCTTTTTATGGTGGTTATTTTGGGTTGATAGATGATAACTGTTAGCCATTTGTAGTCGCGGAATGGTACACCTGAGGGGCAAATGCGGACCGTTATATCAACGTCACCCCTTCACAGGACAGTTTAGCGGTTGGGTAACCGCTCTGACGTCACACGGCCGTCCGGCTGACGTGCCTGTACCCGCGGTGTGCCCTAGGTCTGATGCGGTCGCGAGTGAAGTGACGTCACACGGCCGTCCGACTGACATGTCCGCGGTGTTCCCCAGGTCTGATGCGGTCGCGAGTGAAGGGCGCCGACGCCGCCACCGCACCGGTGCTCACCTTCCTCGACTCGCACTGCGAGTGCAATGAGAACTGGCTGGAGCCGATGCTGGAGCGGGTAGCAGAGGTGAGTGCGGGAGTCCGGGTGTCTAACGTCCCCCCTTCTGACACCCCCTGACGCCCCCTGGCACCCCCTGATTCACCCCCTGACGCCCCCCTGACGCCCCCTGACGCCCCCTGACACCCCCTGACGCCCCTGACGCTCCCTGACACTCCTTGACGCCCCCTGACGCCCCTGGCATGCCCCTGTCTCTCCTATCGGTGGCAGAGTTCAGTCCCTGGCGCCCCCACACCTTGGACCAATCGGTGGCAGAGATGAGTTCCGGGTATCCCTGGGTATCTGACGTTCCCTGATAATGATGGGGTCGTCTGTCTGTGAGCTGCTACGAAGACGATGTGTCGAGACTGGGACCCTGCCCGAGCTCTGACCGATGAACCGGAATCTGAAGACCTGGATTTCATAAGCGAATTTCGTTCCGAAAGGACACCGGTGAAGCGCTGGTGGTCCCGGCTCTTGCGAAGGCAAGGCACGGGGAAGCCCCACGGATTTGGAAGATAAGAGAATCTCACTGTTCTGTTCATATTCCTGTCTGCCTCAACTAAACACTAGTCGCGCGCTCGAAACCAGTATCCGCAACGACGCAAGCTCCACCTGCCGTTCGTTCCAAGTTGCGTGTTTACTTATTACAGACTGGCAAAAACATGGGTCAATTAGCGATGTTGACGTCAGGTAACTATTTCCCATCTAATTACCGGTAACTCGCATTACGGGGATGGATCGTCTGTCAGGCCGTAGGGCGGGAGCCGTTATTTCTGTTTGCGCCGACTCCCGGGTCCCTCGGGGTCGGTGTCGAGCCGTAGGGCGGGCGCCGTTATTTCTGTTTGTCCCGTGTCCTGGGTTCCCCGGGGAGGGGTCAGTGACGACACTGCCATGGGAGGGGTGCAGGTCATGGCCGAACGCTGCGGTTCGGGACGTTTTGTATTCGTGGGTATTATGGGCGTCGGCTGCTGTTGACTGGCAAAGCCGGTTAAGTCGCCTGTTAGGCACCTACCAACTAGGTCGGTGAGTTGATTACAGTTTCGACACGTCGTACATATTCGGCACTCGTCGCAGCGTTCACATAAGAGGAGACGCGTTCACTTTGAACCGAGATGCTGACTTCGCAGGCGAAGGTGTCGGCATAAGGTGAAACTATGAGCACAAAGTATGCTGCACATCAATTAGTAACAGCCACACGGGAAAATGTTTCGTTCTCTCCAACCATCGATGATGGGGCGAGCAGTAACCCACGTATTTGAGGCGCTCCAAAGCCTTAAGTCATCATCATCATCATCATCATCAACTATCGAGTGCTTTCAATACCCAAAGCAGGGGTGGAACTTTTATATCTCTTGGGGAGGGCCCGACCCCCTAATGATTTCAAATTTTAACATTAGGCCTATGGCGTTGCATGGTAAGAACTGAGTTCAAATCTATCAAAATTAACATTAGGGTCCCCCGAGCGATTTCATAAAGTTCCGCTTGTGAGTCCCAAAGCCTAAATCATCATCATCAACCATCGAGTGCCTTCAATATTGATAAGCGATATCAGCTCAATGGCTTTACTGCCTATGAACCCGTAATGACCCAGACCGCTGCACATTATAACACCGATCCGCGTTGCTTGACGGTACACAGACGCATTATACGTTTTATTGCACCTTTAATTACACGCTTTTGCCCGGTACACAATCGGCTCCATGCCCTATCCGTTCAGTACACCGTCATTGCGTCGGCACATTCAGTGTACGTCGTATGCGGTGTTCCGTGGTGTCGCTATACGGCGGTACCGCGGCACGTACTACGACGATACTAATGATCACCAGCGTGGCACGCACCGTGCGTATCGACCCCCCCCCCCGCCCCGCCCCGCCGGCCGTGCGGCGTTGCGCACTCGCAGGACGCGTCGGTGCCTGGTGTGTGACCGGGAGGGGAGGGGTGTCGGCTCTGACCTGTCACCTGTCAGTCAGCCTTTGTCGGAGTGTGCCGCGGTTCCCCGTGCTGCTGCTCCCTCACGTGGAGGGGGGGGGGGTGATTTCGGGCACTCACACGTGTAGGTGGTCCAGGCTTAGAGTGGGTGGGGGTGAGTGGGTAGATGGTGGTGAGTACCATCTATAAGGTACTGCATTGCCAATGGACCAAATTGAACGGGCTGATTGCGGCGCTGACTGCTTTAGATTTATGTCCCCTTTTATGACGTCAGGTCGGTGCCTGGTTCGATTCTCTGAATGCTAGTTTAGGTCCTAACAAAGACCGAATTTGACTTGATTATACGTGAAGTCAATTTTATGTCACAGTGAACCTCAGTGCTTACGGGAATACTGGCCATAAATGTATGATGTGCATGCGGTAATTGAGGATGGTGCCATAGGATAGAAGAAGTTGAAGCACCCTGAGGTCCCAATTATCTTCATCAATAATCATCATCATCATCATCGGGAGTTAACTTCATCACCATGGTAGTTTCTGGAATGAAATGGAAACGAAGTTGGCTATATTTCCAAGAAGCTATTTTCCTTTATTCAGGTCTAGTTTTGGTCGTTGTCCTATTGTCTTGCACGAAGCACATCAACGACGATTACTATTTCGTTGTATACTGGCTATTCATCACTAGGGCTAGTTATTACCCTGCTGAAACCGACCTATATCCAGCCCCATTCCGCAATGGATCGATGGGTAGCCCTTGGATATTTCTGCGCTGCTCTAGGATGTGATTGCATTAAGCATAAGAATAGGATATATAAGTATAATATAATATATATAATATCAATATATATATATAATATAATATATATATATAATATTATATATATATATATATATATATAATTTAGGGGTGACATGATTCTTGCGAAATTTGGAATTTGTATTGGGACGCCCCCGCAAAATGTGATGCTACTAACAAAAAACATCACATGTACAAATTATTTAGAAAAAATATAATATTTAGAGGTAGCGCCAATGGTTTCAAGATTACACGGTCCCTCCATTAGTCCCGCCATTGACTGGCGGGGGGGGGGCGTAATAAACGCCCTCTGATGGAATTTTGTAAACTCAACAATCGATATTCTATTAAACGTGAAACTTTATCACCTTCTTTTCCACATCGATTTAACGTCAACCACACACAAATTTGCACTCAATCTGCTCAGCCGTTGCCAAGTTTTTTTTGCGAGAAAACACTTGTCAACACCCCTCACGTGGCACGCGCCGTGATAGTCACCCACATGAGTAGGCACTGCTCTTTAACAGGGTAGGTTAGATGGGGCTATTCAGCAAAGAAGACTGCTTGTCAATCGGACTTCTTTCGTTGCAGAGATATAAGCTTCTCAAAAGCGTTGTCACCTAGTAGGGTCGGCCGGGTCGCTCATTCAGATTTTTCCCATATAATGATATACCTACCACGGAGAACGAGCAAGCGTTTCGCGCTCGCTCGTAATGAATGCGTTGTCGTTTCAATCAGTATCCTGATTTTGTTTTTCAATAGTGTGATGAATGCTGAGAGGACGTCACTTTTCCAGAAGGAGGTGGATGTTAAGGTTAAAACTTGTTTGATAATAAACCGACAATCCATGCTTCGGGCAGTCCGTTTACTGTATGTTTAACAAAAAAATGGCTGTTCCGATAATATTGTTTAATACTGTCACGTAATTTAAATGCAAGTTCAGAGAATTTGTATGCATAATTCCAGCTGTGCCATTTCAAAGTATCTCAGATGGTTTAGTGTGCATGGTTCCTGCATTTGCTTCATATGGCCCAGCTTGATCGCTAGTGACGTCGTTCCGATGGCAAGTGACGTGAAACAAGTTCATTTGGGTTTGACTTTCCGCTCTTATTGGTAAAGTCCAGGACATTGTTTTATTAGTCATATATGGTAACAGTTCTATCAGTTCTTACAAAAGCACTTCCTGTTAGGAGATGCATTCCGTAGCCAAAGCAATCACCAGCCACGAATAACTGTCTGCTTTCTGCCGTAGCCGGCTGTCTGGCTGATGCCTGACGCTGACATTGCATAATGTATAATGGGCCTGTGTGGACGACGGCTGGTCGTTCTGCTATTACATATCACCATAGGTCACGCCTCCCAGAGCACCAGACAGGCGAATTGCCGCGTCCGCGCGGTCCCTGCCGGTCCCTGCGTCTCTGTTGCCATGCGCTGTGTGAGAGAGAGAGGACGCAGCTGTGTGACTGAAGCTGACTGACCTTTGGACCGAGACGCTTCTGCTGAATCGAAATTAACCGGCACGAGTCCGGTAGGATTCAATTACTGCACAGTTGTGCAGTCTTCCGCGCGCTTTGAGACTTGAGTAATTAAACGTTCAATCCAAGCTCAATCGAACTGGACCTAGAGACTAGAGTCCTTGAAAACTGAATGTAGCTGGTATTGTGGATGTTACTCGTGCTTTCGTGTTTTTTCCTTCAGCTGTCGTGTTTTACAGCGCCGATATCTACCATGTCAGTATTGTGACATGTTTGCGTGCCGTGCTGTTGGCAACAGAGACCTATCGGGTAAAGCAATTTTGTTATGTGTCCTTGGAGTTGTTTACTTCGACCATGCAGTGCCGAAAGAACTCCGACACACATTGCTGAGTGCTAGTGAACAGAGCAGCGAGTGTGTCGCCCCCTCTCTCTCTCCTCTCTCTTAGTCGCTAGGGTACACGTACCTGTTTAAACATAGTTTATACTGTTTATACTGTTTATACACGTACCTGTTTATACATTATACACGCTGGTTACTACCACGTGATACAGACGTCAGGTTTACGCAAAAAGAAGCTGATTTAACTGGGTGTTGTCGCTTGCCTTTATCGCTACGTATCGTACCGCAGTGCAGATCAGTTTCCGTCATTTGTATTGCAAAATGCGCGAATGTTATCAGTGTTCTTAAATGCGATGCTTTCCCGTTGCGCTTGTTGCGAACTCCAGTTGTTAAATTTGATAAGCACGCGACACCTTAAAAGATCGTATTTATTCTCGTCTTTCCGCGATTGTGTTGGAGTAATTGTCCAGTATATGACCCTGTCCAAGAACTCTTGAGTTAGTGTTAGGGCGGGTGGGACCGATTATATACTGCCGCCTGATAGTGCGGAGTGCTGATAGTTGAAATCGTGATGTGTAAGGTTTGCGTATGCCACGGCGCCACGCGTCAGGGAGTGCTAGCGGTTTCGAGTGTCGCGACTTATCATCGCTCAAGTGTATGGAAGAATTGATATCATCTTCCCCGACCTGACCTGACCATTCTGTCCGGCAGGACCGGTCTCGCGTCGTCTGCCCCATCATCGACGTCATCTCGATGGACAGCTTCCAGTACGTGGGCGCGTCGGCGGACCTGCGCGGCGGCTTCGACTGGAACCTGGTCTTCAAGTGGGAGTACATGACCGAAGCGGAGCGCAGCCGCCACCGCGCCGACCCCACGCTACCCATCAAGTGAGTGCGCCGTGCCGGGACGTTATTGTACTCGGAGGATATTTCGGCGGACACATGTGGTCGATTGAGATCGATAAATGGGATAGGAAAGGTCATGGCGAACATTCGTTTATATCATTTTTACGTATTTTATTGTATATCTTTTGCTTGGTGTCAAGTGAAAGTTGATTGGATAAATGTCAGGTAAATTAAAGGAATCTTGCTTTCAGTCAGCAATTGCCAGTTCAATTCATAGAATTAATAAAGCAGAGGGCGATAAATGTAGCTATCGCCAGCCTGGTAATAATGGTGAGTCCTGGTCCATAATTATTTTAATATTTTTGGTATGGCTTATGGTGTAGGAACTTTTCTGAGTAGCGCCTTTCCAGGACAACATATGTTGGAGAGAAATTAGATGCTAGTCCTGTCTTTCTCCATAATTTCAGACAGCGTTTCGGTCTAAAGCTTCCGACCGTCCCAGATAACATGTTTTTCTCAGATGCGCGCCCTTTAACTGCTGCCGTTGGCTTCAGAATGCGGCTGTTTTCTATGCAAAGAGGTAATTGTGCGTGGCATCTGCGTCCCGTCTGCTTAGCGTTAAGCCCGACTGTTAGCGTCTCCGTCGGATGGTAGAGCCACTAACTCTGGACAAATTTAGGTCAAATGGACCATCCGGTCTGGCTCCCGAGGCCCGAATATGTCTGTAGTGGTAAATGTGCCAAACTTTCTCAGAGACCCGAGCTATCGTGTTCTTGAGTTCTTCTACTGATCTGAATGGATTATCTCCTTGCTCAATGAGAAGTGCTGGGGATGGGCGCGAATTGACCCAAAGGTGTCGGCGCGCCCTTAAACCCCAATAAACAAACAAGAGAAGTGCTGGGGTCTTGCTTGCGCTTGTTCCGCGTGAATCAGGATATAATCGCTAGCCAGAGTAGACTGCCCTGTGTGTTGTGTAACCCGTCTGATGTACCGCCGTGTCTGCTGCCCCGCAGGACGCCCATGATCGCCTGACTGGACTGCCCTGTGTGTTGTGTAACCCGTCTGACGTACCGCCATATCTGCCGCCCCGCAGGACGCCCATGATCGCCTGACTGGACTGCCCTGTGTGTTGTGTAACCCGTCTGATGTACCGCCGTATCTGCCGCCCCGCAGGACGCCCATGATCGCCGGCGGCCTGTTCGTCATGGACAAGGCCTGGTTTGAGAAGCTCGGCAAATATGACATGCAGATGGAGGTGTGGGGAGGAGAGAACCTCGGTAAGTCGTGCACGAAAACATACTGCTGATCAACGTCCGGTCATTCGTCCTCATTCCTACAACATGGTGTTCTATAGACTGTGAGGTCAATACACTGGAAAAGTACTTTAGGGTCTTATAGGACTGTCCTGTACAATTTGTATAGGACATTGTAATATTGTCCTAAAGGTTTTCTTATGCAGCAGACAATTGATTCGGGCGAACAGCGCCGTCCGTAGTGTGCCGAACTGCCAGCGGTAGCTGCTGTTACCGCTCTGTCACAGTATCGGGCTGAATTAGACGAGTCGCGGACAGTTTTGAGCGACGCTGGTTATATGTAGCGCAGATCTGCCGTCCTATTCGACTCCGTAATTCGCGTCGGCCGATTCAGAATCCGACCCCCCCCCTCACAGCCGGAGTTGGACAGTTCCGGCTGGGAGCAGAACTGGGAGTTTAGGGAGCGCTCTTTGAAACGGGCTACCAATTTTGCACTGGACTTGAATCCACATCCGGTTTGTAGCTGTATTTACTATTTGGTGGTATCAGGGGCGTCGCTACCGGGGAGCATGGGGGCCCCGGGATCACTCTCATCGCTCCCCCCTGATTAGCAGGATTTAAACATTTGCCCCTTGTTAGTAGCTAGAGTGGCTAGTGAAAAATACGTGCGTCAGCCCAGGATTCAAAGTTGCGTGTAGGAAAATCATTGCGTTCGCTAATGTATGGCTGGTTGCTGGTCATAAGGACCTGTTTTAAGTAGTCCCGTTCGCACTTGGCTGCTATTCTTGCGCACCGTGCGTCAGTCGACTATAGGGTTCCGGTGCCTCGATCGACCTTTGACACGCTAAGTGCTGCCATTCCGGCGTGTTCTATGCCACCATAAGACCCATGGACGGCAGATGGCGTTCGCAGCTGAGGAGTTGCTTACTGCTCTTATGATTCCATTGTTGCGTCAACAATATCCACAGGGGCGACAATTAACATGGTCGGTCTTGGTGTTATTTTCATCTTGTTATTCCTTGTTTGAGCAGTTATTTTGATACTCGCTGGAGTTATCTTGCAGAAGAGGCGGGATGCCGTTGAACTAGGGTTTTGATAATAGCGAAGAACAGGGTTTTATTTTCCCATGTGATGCCGTTCTTGCCGTTACTTAGAAGAAGTTTCCTCGGCCACAGGCTCGAGGGCCCCTCAGTCACCATTGAAGGGTGTCACACTAAGCTGAGACGTCTTGGCCCAACTCAGCTCAAGTTTCAGGTCCTCGAGCCAGATCAGTTACCGTTCTGCGTAGATACTGGTGGTGAAAAAGACGGTTAGTACATGCATTCCGTCACATATCTCACAGCTTAACGAACACGACCGATCGTCGAGGAGCGGTCTGTGGCAATATCCCGCCTAGGTGCTGGTTGTTCTTGACCTCACACTCCCGCGGAATTCCTGGAACCCCGGCGGGCATTTACTATTACGTTAGTTCGGCCAAGTGACTAACCCCTTCAAGTTTGGTATCCTGTTAACTCTTGCTACGGGAGATCCGTAGAACACCACTCTGTAGACCGGATTCCCGGAATCCCCGCGGAAAATATTGAGGGACCTTGTCCAGTGGTCAGAACTACGATTTAAATGGTGGCAAAAACGCTGAGAACCGAGAACCGTGTCTAGACCCGTCTGGAACAGTTGTCATAGGCCGGTTCCTTGTCAAATCATAAACTGTTCCAAACATGGGGTCCAACCTTCGCTTGATGTTACTTTCACGCAAATAGGCATAATGCATCCTGGATTTACAATTTTAACAATTGTACAGCTAACCCTTAAACAATGAGTTGCACTCACTCTAATCAATTCTTACTGCAGTCAAATAATGACTGAACAAAGCATGTTGAATGCTTATTGTTTAGTCCTTGACCAATGACCTTGCCAATGATTTTCTTGCAGTAAATGACTAGTTTATCTTGCCATTTATGCGCAACCTTATGATATTGGCTGATAATTATTGGTGTGTGAGCCGCAATGAGGTAGTTCTTGCCTACTTTGACCCAACATAAAAAGTGATGCTTTCAAGGTTTTTAAAGATCCATTTTGTTCTTGATTTAATGGTTTCCGGGCTAACTTGCTAAGTTAGCTCAGAAGGTAGCTCATGTTTTTGTTTAATTTCCTGCAGAGTGCATATTTCTATAAAGTTTAAAAACATTGATTTGCTATATGGTCCCTAACCGGTACCAAATTTCATTGCACTTGGTCCACCGGTTATAATCCTCAACTTATGAGACCGGTCCGGGTATGGTTTCTAAAAATTCCAACTTTTGCCACCTCTAGTCAGAACACAGCCTAGGTCTGTGGTGCATCAGCGAGCCTGCTGTGAACCATACCTACTATCCACACAGCCGCAGCGCCGTCCTACCCTCCTGCCAAAACGTGATAGTGTAGCGCCTGGTCGGCAGTTCACGCCACCAACACCCCTGTAGTACCGACTGGACTGGCCGTGTGAGCCGCGTGCCGGCTGTTAGTGTCTGTCGAGGGCGCGCCCTATCGTACCCTGTTGTACCATAACTTTACAGTTGAGGCGCCCTTAAACCCAAATCATCATCATCATCACCGTACCGAGCGTACCCTACTGTATCGTACCCTATCGTACCGTACCGAGCGTACCCTACCGTATCGTATCTTACCGTACCCTACCGTACTGAGCATAGCGGCCCGAGCTGAGGCCAACAAAGTGATGAAAACCTGCTATGCGATGGCGGAAGCGGATAGATTGACGGTACACTGTCACAGATTATAGTACGTCATGGAAGACAATTGTTTGCCGAAATCCCTCGGACCTGCAGTCCTTGGAAATTTAACATATATAAAAACCTTGCATAAGCTGCAGCTGCCCTTCATAGCACAAATTCAACACTTTCCGGAGTCGCGAAGGAATGTTTTGTCGAATTTCGTTCCACTTTGGGGACGTGTCATTAGGTGTCTCTGCTCGGTATGTCGCCGAATGTCACGGCCGCGGGCTCAGCGTAACGCTGCGTGACGCTATGTGACGCTTTGTGACGCGGCCGCGTGACCGGGCGGCTGCCGGTAAACGGTCCGTTACGGGCGGGTTACGGGCGGGGCGGGTCACGCGCCCTGCAGGTCGATAGGCGGTACACGCCGAGTTATGGGTGGCGTGTGCGTAATGTGGGCAGGCCGCGCCGGGTCGGACATCGGTGGGGAGGGGACCGACGACAGTACGCTAGGTATTGGAGCAAGAGACCAGGGGGCTGTTAACTGGCTGTGTGTTTTGGAGGCAAGCTGGAGTCATTATGTCTCGCTGAATTAAAACAGTATTTACTCTTAAGCTTTTGGGAGTATGGGATAGACGAGGCGGCGGCTTATGTAACACTTACTTGGAACATCTGATACGACGGCTGTTTGATTGGTTGGCTGGATACTGAGCCTGACATCAGCTGTCATTTGCAGCGAGAGCATCTGTGAAAAGAGACGATTGAGTCACATAGGTTTCAACAGTTTGTGTTAGCCGCTCTGGTGTTGACATTTATAACCTCCTCCTGGGCAGAGTTCTCGTCCCGTGAGTGGCAGTGCGGCGGCTCGCTGGAGATCATCTGAAGTCGTGTGACCTGACCTGTGACCTGACCTGTGACCTGACCTGTGACCTGACCTGTGACCTGACCTGTGACCTGACCTGTGACCTGACCTGTGACCTGACCTGTGACCTCTCTCTCGGCAGAGTTCTCGTTCCGTGTGTGGCAGTGTGGAGGCTCGCTGGAGATTATCCCCTGCAGTCGTGTGGGACACGTGTTCAGGAAACAGCACCCCTACTCGTTCCCCGGAGGCAGCGGCCAGGTCAGTGTCGGGTCAGGGGGCAGTGGTGCCACTGACGGGCTAAGCGCCCCGTCGATGTGGGGGAGGCTTGGTGGTTTGATGTTTGGTAACTATGCGACTCTGAAGTGGCATGAATGAAACACGATAATCTGAAAACGACTTCCCTGGAGACTGTTCACTTATGCAGTTGGACACCACTGGTAAATTGTTTAAGTCAAGAGCTGAAGTTATGCATAGGTTGTGTTACAGCTGAGCCCGTGCTTCCACGTGTGAGCATTTATGGGGGGGGGGGTGACTGTAAACGTTGGTTGGTAAGAACCATCAGTGGAGAACAAGTGTGCTGACAAGTGCTAGAAGAAGAAAAAACTATTGATGTTACATAAACGTTTGAATAACCTAAACGTTTTCTTATGCTATTCACGAATGCCCCATCCGTGATATACCGAGGCATGAAGCGCAAGCCATAAACGTTAATTACATAAATGTTAATTGAGTTAGTGCTGTGCGAGGAACATGTTAAAATTTTAAGCAACGGAATAACCATGCTTTTCCTCGAAGATATGAAAAATCGAAAAAGTTTATCAAAACATTAAGTTATTATTTCGTAATATTTTCGGCCAACAGGCCTTTATCAACAGTGTTTAATAAAGTTTAATAATGTTTGTTAATAGTTTTTTTATGGTTTAAATACAGGCCTTTATTTTAACACTGTTTGATAAAGGCCTGTGGCGAAATATTACGAAATAATAACTTAATATTAGATAACTTTCGATTTTTCATATCTTCGAGGAAAAGGTCATGGTATTCCGTTTGTTAATTAATTAACATAAACTTAATTACATAACGTTAATTCAGCCACCGTTGTCTTCCTGTACTTGTGTTTATCGATGATGTACCCCTCACCATGCGACCCGTGGTCCGTAGCCGTTGTGTAACTCTGTACCACCCCTTCCATCACCAGGTGTTCGCCAAGAACACGCGTCGCGCCGCCGAGGTCTGGATGGACGACTACAAGAAGTTCTACTACGCCGCCGTGCCGCTGTCCAGAAACGTACCCTTCGGAAGGTAGGACGCTCAATTCGCTGGCGGCGCCGACACGGTGGTTTTGGAATAAAGGATGTGGTGCTTTCCACCAGACACGGTGGTTTATTTAAGAAATGCGTACGTCGTGATCGGGAACGTTAAAACTATCAGCGACGAGGTTTGCCCGTCGCTGATTGGTCAACGCTCTTGATCATTGTACACATTCCTCTAGAAAACCGTCATGGTCTCCGATGCGGTCCCTGTTGGTAGTAGTACAGTGAGCTGCGCTGTATGGCCAGAGGAGCTGCGCTGTATGGCCAGAGAGAGAGGTGCCGGAACAGGTTTTACCGGTAGCAGCGACAGAGGTAAAGCAGAAATGCTAGACAGGAAATTTCGGAGGCACCAGACGGTGGAGTGAGCCCGTGTGTCGGACTGTGTCCAAGGTCGCGCCGCCCGCCGCCGGCCGACCGACCCGACAGCGGTGGACCTGTAACACAGGCCAGCCGTCAGTCAACGCGGCCGCGGGAATAGGTCTCATGTCGTGTCCGGTTAATTGGCTATTGCACTGTCCCACTGCGAACCTGCCGCCGGTTTTATTCAGCTATGGCGACCTTTGGCGTGTGGGTTTTATGTGTGTGACATGTGCCCGGACATGACTTAACGACGGGAATAATTCACGAGTCGTAAAAGGTGGTAGGGAGTGGGTTCGGAGGATTAACAGGTTATGTGCATTTGTTCTGATTAAAGCGTTAATGAATCAGAATTACAGCATGCATTCTATGTTTAAACGCATTGTTATTCCGCATGCTTTATATCCCCAAAAAGCCGGCCATAAGTATGTTGCCAAGTTGAAGATAAGCATGGACAAATTTCCACACAACCCATCTGTATTTAATTGCTCGAAATATTTTCCATAAAACTATTCCCACGCAGTTTTAGCCAGTATGCAGCAGTTATCATCAATTGTTAATCAATCTCATGTCAGCATTAATTAAACGTTTGGTACGCCCTACATATAAATTATCTCCTAATTAATGTTAATAAATTAGAACAGCGTTAACGAATCGGTGCTGTGTTTCAGCATCCGCGTGCGCACGGAGCTGAAGCGGCAGCTCAAGTGTCACTCGTTCGGCTGGTTCCTCGAGAACGTGTACCCGGAGCTGAAGGTTCCCGACGTCGGCGACATGGCGTTCGGCTCCATCCAGCAGGTGAGACACGCTAGGCTCCGGCCTCTGACGTCACCGGATCGGGGCCCTGACGTCACCAGCGCGGTTATTTCTTTCCGGCGACCACCAGTCGTTTCCTTACGAGTTCCGTGCTTTACGTTAAGGGTCTAGCCACTGACGTCGGTGTGAATCGGAAACAATGCGAAACACATCGGGGTTAAGTATGTTACACTTCATAAATTGCTTGCAGTGCAAGCGTTTTGAGCGCGGCAAGTCATGCTGAACGGTCTGTCGTAAACAAAAGAACCGTGCCTGCCAAACGGCGGCTTGCATTTTAAACAGGCCGTGGTATTTTGGGTAGGCTTAATGATGATGCTGAATGTCACGCTTTGGCCATGAGTAATACCACTCCTACATGTGTTTGGCCGGTGTTGGTATGCTTAAAACTGGTGCGTTGTTCATGCATGAGTCATTTGTGACTTAAATAGACCTATGTGCAGTCTTTGTGACCCGTTCCCAACCTGTCAACGGCCTGACTTGCCCTGATGTGACCTGACCTGGCCTGACCTAACATGGCTTCACCTGACCTCTGTTTCAGGGTCACATGTGTGTCGACACGCTGGGTCACATCGTTAACGGCACCATCGGCCTCTACTCGTGTCACAATGGAGGCGGCAACCAGGTACGGCTCGGCTCCCCCCCCCCCCCGTCTACCTCGGGTCACCCGTGCACATTTGAAGCTAGTACGAAGGGGCGGTACCCGAGATTCACTTCTGCTGCGCTGATAAGCTTAAACTTCGGGGTCGCCCATTTTGGTTGCGGAGGACACCTTCAAGCGGTTGTCTGGTTTGATCGTACCGGCTTAAAGGGAATGTTTCACTTCTCTGAAAGTTGTCCAATGTACGCCGCTTGTGGTGCAAAATATGAAGTAATTGCTGCCGAACACGATTCTGACATTTGTTTCTCACAAACAGTGCTCAATTTCATGAAAAACTAAGTTTTAGTATTTGGGCTGATGACGTCATATGAAGGAATTTTTGGAAAT